>JACDJE010000167.1:949992-1102441 GCA_016647715.1 Pavo muticus | reverse complement strand
CATTCAGCGCGCAAGGTACCCGCCAGGTGAGCCGGGGTGCAGCGGGGACGGAGGTGCGAGGCCGCCCCGAGCCATGGGGGGTGGACGGGGAGCGGGGGGGACCTGCGGGGCTCCGCGGGGGGCGGGATGGGAAAGCAGCGGTCGCGGTGGCGAGCGCTCCAGCCCCGATCCCCCGCTCGGCTGCTTGGTGGCACAGCACCTCCCGCGCGTTGCGGCGTTGGGGCTTTTCGTGATAGCGTTGGGGAATGAAGGGACAACCGCGAATCTTCGGCTCCGCGGGGTCATCAGTGTTGGTGCCCCGAGAGGAAGGGTCGGGTTGGGGTCAGTGAGGCGGAGGCGCTGGCAGCAGCGGGGTAGGAGGAGCCGCGTGGCCGCAGCGGACCTTTGTGTAGGGTCTGTTTTGCTGTCCCCAGGTCAGACTTATTTTAGACTTGGGCTTTCTTAGTCTGTAGTGAGCACAACACAGGCCGTAACTCTGGCGTGCCCAGAAACACCCCCCACCCACACCGGTCCCTTCCCTCAGCCATTGCGCCTGCTGGGAGCTGCTAAAAGCCCTTTTACCCCCACCGGACTGCACGTCGGCGCGGCCCCGCGGGGCAGCATCTGCCCCAGTGCTTGGCGGTGCGGAGGTGCGGGGAAGGCATTGCTCTCCCTTTGTATTTACTCTTCGAGTCGAACCGGTGATAGCAGCGGGACTTGGCATGGGCACAGATATCCATAGGAAGAAAGGGAATGGTGGGAGATAGGCAGGGCTGGGAGGCGAGGCTTGGAAGAGCGCTGTCCTGCTGCCTGTTTTCTTTCTAAAAGCAGCGATTTTAGAAAACGGCACTGTTTTGTGGGCTTTTTTTCCTGCCGCTTTTTAATGTTTACTCAAAAAGAAAAAAGATGGGAGCACTGTGTGATGGTACAGTGAGATCTGGTGTTCGGTTCCCATTTACCTGCCCAGCAGAGCTATGTGTTGGTTTGGCACCTACTGGTTGGGTTCTCGCATGGCACACTCAAGTGGATGTCTAAACATCATTAGCAAAGGGTGTTCCTAAAATACTAAAGCAAGCCCCATTATTTTCAGTGCGGCTTTGTGTTTTAACAGGAGTTATTAATCAGCTGCTTACAAAATACAAATTACCACAATTAAGAGGAAATGAACTTCATTTTGATGGACATTTTCCCGCGTTCCTCTTCTCCTTCACTGGGGAAACGGCACAGATGGGTGCACTGTACCCCTGGCTGCAGACCCGGGTTTGGGTTGCAGACGTGGGGCAGCAGCCTGCAGTCAGGTGAACCTCACATGGGCTGCGGCCACGATTTCCTGCCAGCAACAAAGGAGGCAGTGCCTCAGTGGGAAATGGAAAAGGACAAAGTCTTTGCAGCCGTGCGCTGCGTTGCTGAAAGCATCCCAGCTCTCAGTGAGCCACGTTAACTTTTACGGCTGATGGATAAAATCAATTCTGTTACCTTATAAAACCAGAAATACCCCATCCTTTTTCCTCTTACATTTTTGCAAATTCAGGGATACGTTTGAGCTCTGACACCCGCTGCCAATGTTGTTCCTTTCGTAATAAATATCGGTTTTAATATTATGCGTTTGGTAATCTAGTTTACCCTTCATGAAGATTTTATGGCACACTCGCACGCATACGGGGATAGATTTAGAACCATAAACCGTTCCCGTTCTGCTTATCTAATTCTCATTGACACCTATGGATACGGAGCAGCAGATCTGGGGCAGCCCGAGATGGATCCTTCTCCCACTGACACCGCTATAGATTGGAGTTGCTCCCCAATACCTGACCCCCAATGCACGTTTCTTGCTGAAGGGCAGCGGCTCGGGGCTGATTTATGCTTCTCACCTCCAGGTGAGAGCGGGAGGCTCCAACGGAGCTCCGGGAAATGTGGGCAGCTCGTTGTCGGGAAGGAGGTAGTGAGCGGGGCTGTGGGCCACGGGGCTGGCTGTAACGTCCCCCTTCGTCCCTGCAGATATGCCCTGTGTGCAAGCGCAGTATAGCCCTTCGCCGCCCGGTTCGAGTTATGCAGCTCAGACCTACGCGTATGGCTCGGAGTACAGCTCGGAGATCATGAACCCGGACTATGGCAAGCTGAGCATGGAGCTGAGCAGCACCGAGATCACCGCCACCGCCACCACCTCCCTCCCCAGCTTCAGCACCTTCATGGAGGGTTACTCCGGCAGCTATGAGCTCAAGCCTTCCTGCCTCTACCAAATGCAATCTGCCTCGTCTGGCCAGAGGCCCCTCATCAAGATGGAAGATGCTCGGCTCTCCACCTACCAGCCCTCACTGCCCCCCTCGGTGGACGAGAGCATGCCCAGCACCTCCATGTACTTCAAGCAGTCGCCTCCCTCCACGCCCACCACGCCCGGCTTCCCCCCACACCAGAGCCTGTGGGACGAGCCCCCGCTGCCTCCCACACAGACCTGCCTGCCCCCCGGCCACCTGATGGAGGCCGCCCCCATGAAGACTGCGCCTCCGCGCTTCCCCCTCTTCCACTTCAAGCACTCTCCTCCCCACACGCCGCCGGCGGGCCCCCACATGTGCTACGACCCGGCCCCCTTGAGCCTGCCGCTGGGCTCTGACAGACCGCCGGCCGGCCAGGCGCCCATGGAGAGCCACTCCTACGGGCTGCCCCTGGCCAAGCGGCCGGCCACCTTAGCCTTCTCACCGCTCGGCCTGAACGCGGCTGCCTCTGGCCTCATGGGTGAGGCCAGTGGGGGTGGCGGTGGCGGGCTGCCCTCCCCGCCCAGCAGGAGTTCTTCGTCTGGGGAGGGCACGTGTGCCGTCTGCGGGGACAACGCTGCCTGCCAGCACTATGGCGTGCGGACCTGCGAGGGCTGCAAGGGCTTCTTCAAGGTGAGACACCTGCTCCCCTCCCTGCCCGCCACCTCTGGGCTCCAAGCTCCACGCCCATCATTGGTAATGGTAGAAGTGGCTCGGAAGGCCAGAGCAGCAACTCAGAAGGTCAGAGCAGGAAACCTCAGACAATGTTGTGTTTGGTCGCTGCCTCAGTGCTGCTCTTGGTTCAGGTGTCCCAGCGCTGTAGCTTTGAAGCCCTGCTGACAGCAGTAATCCACCGTGAGGCAGACGAAACCATGTGCTGACATTTTTAAGACCGGAATTCCTTCTGCTTTTAGATTTGGGCACTTCATAATTTCAGCGAATTTAGTTCAGGCTTTGGTATTTTTTTGTTAGAAATGGCACCAACGAAGCACTCAGGGTAGACTTTTTGGGGAGTGGTTTTGAGCAGTAGACTTTAAAAAGTTGATAAATTCAAGGCCAGGTTGGATGGGGCTCTGGGCACCCTGAGCTGGTGTGGGGCAGCCCTGCCCATAGCAGGGGGTGGAGCTGGTGGGGCTTTGAGGTCCCTTGCAACCCAAACCATTCTGTGATTCTAAGTCTATGAAATTTGGGGCCGATTCATTGTATTTCTTTCAGCACAAATAGGAGTTGTGCCCCTGTTCTGGCAAATGATATCCTAACTACGATGAGAACAAAAATAGTCCCAAAATAGTTGGAGGGGAGGGCTCACCTCATTATGCTGTTGTTGTCGTGCACAGAGCTGCTACTATTACTTGTTAACAACCCTTTGGCAACATGCTAAAATACACATCTCCCCTGCAACTCGCTTGTTACTTAAAAATAATTATAAAATGGAGACAAATAACCTGGAAATGGCAGCTCCTGTGGACCTGATCCTGCCCCCGTGGAAATCCATAGCATGTCCCTCGTTGGGGGCAGGATCTACAGCTTGCCCTGCACCCTTCTTTTCTCTGTTCTAAAGTGCAATGAGCAGCATTTGCTGTGTCCCTTGTATGTAGTCCATTGCAGCTGCTGCTTGAAAAAGAAGAAAAATGTTAAAATAGCACTTCCCCGACAATTTAATTGCAGTGAAAGATTTAATACCAAATGCTGAACTGATGAATTTGATCCTCTTCTGATGTCTTTCCTATTAATATCTTTCAGTGCTAAGCTGTCTTTGACTTTAAGTACGAAAACAATATATAAATATCTTAATATGTTATAATAATATATATATATTTTTGTGACAACTCCTATTACGTTCTTTCAAGGCTCACCAGGTTTTTACAAATTTTTAATGTACTGTATAGTTTATATATAGTTACACGTAAGCCATTTTAAGCATTAATTACATATATGTGGCTACAGTATAACTCGGTCCATTTTTTCCCAAAAGTCAGGTCGGCTTTCCCGGAATATTTAACTAAACATATTTGGAGGAGTTCTGCTATTTTTGCTTTTCTCCCCGCTGATTTTAATGGCCAACCAAACCAGTTGTTGTGGCATTCGCCTAACAATAGCGATAGCAGGAGAAGTACATCGCAGATCGTTTTGATTTTATTTTAATAAGGTCAGCAATAATCAAGGGAATGAACCAAGTAGAAAATTGTTCCCAAAGGGATATTAAAAGCGGAGATAATCTAATCCCCAAAGGTAGATGCGATGACCTGGTAATTTCAGATATGATTTTATCATTCAAAGTTGCCTGTCTCCGGAGACTTGCTTCAGAACAATCCTCGATGATTTTCATTGTCAGTAGCTAACACTAATAAAATTGTTCTTCCTGCAGGCTAGTGTGTTAGGAAATTAATTTTATCTAATTATATGAATTGCACTGTCGCTTTTCATGTTGTAATTAAAATACATGTTGTCAGGTTCCAAGTTGCTCACAAAACTCTCGGTTCGCTGTTTTTCTGTTGCCTTTTCTCAGAGGACGGTTCAGAAAAATGCAAAATATGTTTGTCTGGCAAACAAGAACTGTCCGGTGGACAAGAGACGCCGTAACAGATGTCAGTACTGCCGCTTTCAGAAGTGTCTCAGCGTCGGCATGGTGAAAGAAGGTGAGGGCTACTGTTATTATTATCCCAAATGCTGGAGCGTTACATTTAACGAGCACGTGTGTGTGTGTGTGTGTGGACATAGATGTCTTTACTATGGACTTGGCAATTTTAGATTCCTACCTGCCCCTGGACAGGAAAAAAAATGCAGCATGCCTGTGTAAAAATAATCATTTTTTTTCCTGTCACCCAGTTGAGTGGGTTTATCATGTTTAGACTTTCTGGGAGCCCGGAGTTCAAGGTTCGCAAGGTCACAAGGGGATAATTTGACTCTGGCCAAAATGTGTCCTTTATGAACTTTGAAGCCATTCAATAATGCAGTTGGCTTCCGTGCGTTATTTCGCAGCGTTGGTGTTTCGTTGTCTTGGGTGCCTTTTCGCATAGGATCTTGTCTCGTGGCCACGAGCTGATTGTAAATTCGCAATTAATTTAGATGGAAACTGGATCAACTCATTAGTCCCAGTTCTGCAAATATTTAAGTATGTGAGTAATACTGTGTGAGCAGTCCTATTGCAAATACTGACATGGGAAATACAGCCTGCATAGTGCAACCATATTTTTTGACCGCTTTCAGAAAGTTAAGTTACTGTGAAAGAACACCCCTGCCATATAGCAGGTGACATTTGTGCTTCACACTCTGTTTTCATTCAGCAGTAGGGCTGTGTGTGTGCATATAGGGGCACACAGGCATGCTGCAAACAAAGCACAAGCGCTAGGAACACAGCTGGGCTCCAAGGAAGCAGTTATTCTGCTGCTTACAGTCATGGTTTTAAGCAGTTTTGGTACCATTTGTGTGTCTTTGCAATCAAAGGCATCAACAGCGTGTGCTGAAATTGGAGAATGCTCTTATTTTTGCTGGGCTGGCCATCGCAGGGGAAGCAGGTGCTCATGCTGCTCTGTCGTTTTACCGTGTCCCTCACCACCGATCCCCTTCTTTTCTGTGCAGTTGTCCGCACGGACAGCCTGAAAGGGAGAAGAGGTCGGCTGCCTTCCAAACCAAAGAGCCCCCTGCAGCAGGAACCTTCGCAGCCCTCCCCGCCTTCTCCTCCCATCAGCATGATGAACGCCCTCGTACGAGCTTTAACCGACTCCACGCCCAGGGAGCTCGACTATTCACGAGTATGTCTCGCTTTTCTTTGTTTGTTTTCTGCATGGAAATGAGTCATGAGCTGCATTCCTGGCTGGTTGGCTGAAATGAAAAGAAATGTGAAATTGGGGTGACTGTAGAAGAGTTTGTCCAGCCGGCCGTGCCTTTTGGGTGGGTGGGTAATGGTGGGGAAGGAGGTGTGCCAGCGTTCAGTTGGCAGCTGTTCATTGTGAGGGTCCTATATTCAAGGTTATCTACCGTGTATGTTTGAGAGGGTGAAAGCAAATTGTGTGGATCTGTAGAGCAGTCGTCTTGCAAAAGGCTGTGATTACAATACACCTGATTAATCTGCCAAACTCAGGAGTATCTGTATGTCTGGTATCTTAATTTTCAAGTTATTCATGCTAAAATCTAACAGAACTTTGATAGTGTGCAGCTATGAGTGTTGTGTGAAATAACACTCAATGGATAGGTCTGTTTACATTGAGATAATAGGAAATTTGCCATTATTTAAGTGATTACAGAGCCCAGCTTCAGATACCCCAGCAGGAGTATTTCTTAAGTAAAATTCACATTCGGGAAACAAGCCTCTAAATCAAAATTCTCAGAGATTGTATCAGCAAAGCTTCACCAGATATTGTATATTTCCTTACCCTGGTTCTTTAATGCGTAGTGTACACCATTTAAATATTGATAGGATATATTTTGAAAGCTTATAAAACTGCTCTGTAGTTATTAAAATATAGTGTAGAAGTAGCTTGTAAAATGCATTCTTAGGAAGGCTGAATATATAAAAAGAAGAAAATATAGCTACAGAAAAACAAGATTCAAATTCCTTCCACTTAATGAAATATGATTAAATCTCAGACTGTGAAAAATACAGCTGTACTCTGACAATATTCACATTGTCCATTTATCACTTGTTGCTAAGTAATATTTAATGCAAAAATATGTTTTGTTGTAATTATATAAAAATGTATTCTTCTAGCTTAGAATATGCTTACATATGTAATTTATAATTACTTTTAAATATATAGATTACATATATAATTTAGCAATTGTAGGTATGCTGTAACTTCTTTTCTTCAAGCCAGTCAGTACGTATACAATCCAACAGCTTTACAAACTGCTTTTATGAATGAGTTGTTTAGTGTCTGACAGCCTTTGGGGGAGAATGCATTGCCTATACGTATGTGTATTTTAACTTACCCAGAGAGTCTCGGGGTCCTTCTGCAAACACCGAGGTCCACGTCCAGCTGTGCTCTTGGACGGGAATCTGCTGGGTTCCATAGCGTTACATGGGCATGACAGCTCAGTCCGTGAGAGCATTATCCAATCTCACGTATATACCTATAGAAGCAACATTATTTTGCATTATGAATAATAATAATTAAATGAAAACTCATTTTTTATGTGACTTTCTTCTTTACCCTGCGGCAGCTGTTCCTGTTCAAATGGAAACAGTCCGTAGGTCTCACTGCTGAACAATCCTGTTGGTTGTTACAGAAAGCATAGGATTGACAGCAGATTAATTTAGTTTCGGTAGCTAAAAGATTATGTATGGTTGTCTGTTAGGACAAGCTAATACTGACGTTTTTCTTAACATTAAAATATATACTAATCTGTTTCGCTCAGCAGTACTGAAAATGCAAAAAATAAGCTAAATGAAAGCAATAGATTCACATAAACCTTATACTTCTTTAAAAAGTTAGGGGAAATCAGATAGGACTACTGAGTAAACACTGAGATTAACAGAAACATGCAGGAGTCCCACTGTAATGCTCAAAACTAATGTGAAGGACACTGTACCTGTAAGTACGGGCTTGCGGGACGCTCTGCTCGGCCGTGACCCTGCTGTGCACCGCAAATGGGTGGATCTGGAAGCCTGGCTCGGAGTCAGTCCTAACGCTTCCATAGTCACGACCTTAATGTTTAGCATGATCTTCATGTTTGCAAGATGTTTGCAAAGTCTTGACTGTTGCAAAAATACAGATAAAAGTTTCGGAGAGGAACGTGCTCCTCTTCCCTCCAAATAAATGCAACCACCTACTCCAAAAAAACTAAATTAAATTGCATAATCCGTGAATTTTAAAACAAAACACAGTGGCACCGGTTCTGTTGAGAACATGGCTACTTCTCATTTCAACACTGGTTTTAACTTACCAGCCCACAGCAATGGTATATTTAGGTACTTGGTTTCAAAAAGCAATTGCTAGGAACAGAATTTGGTTTGTGAACTTTTTAAAGGCCAAGGGCCGTGGTCAGGTCTCACACCTGTTTCACTGGTACAATTCCATGGGATTAGACTTCTCAGTAAGTGAGATGAGACGCGGACCCTGTACCTTGCCGTCCTTCTTCAGGCAAAGCAGCCACCGACTTAAATGGAGGTGTTTATTTTCTGGAGGGGCGTTCAGCCAATAATCCCACCCCAATCCCCAACTAAAAAATGTAGCAAATGTCGGTGCTTCTGACACAGGAAGGGGTAGATGCATGGAGAAGCAAGCCTAGCTTCTTGCTATCATATTGTAAATATGCAACACCATCGTTCTTAGACTTTTGTAGCTCCAGCAGTCCATGGAGGTCTGATAAAAGTAGGCAAAGGGTCGGGCTGGATCATGCTATCAAGCTATCAGCCTTTTAGATATACCTTATAAATCAGTGTTGCTTGCTATGCATGCATCTCCCCCTTGAGCCAGTCACTGTCGTTTAATTCCTAGCAGGGCGGCAAGCACTGCATAGGGTAGAGCTGTCCCTGTGGCAGGGGGGTTGGAAGTGGATAATCTTTGAGGTCCCTTCCAACCCAACCCATTCTATGATTCTCCTCAATGAAATAATCACGAGGGAAAAAAAAGAAAGAAGTTTTTTTGTGCATAAAACTGAAGCATACATTTTTTTTATGCCTTCTTATATACTCAATAAGACTGTTAGAAGTAAATAATATTTTATTTCAGCTATTCTCTGTGAGTGCTAACTCTGTGTAGCAAGCAGTGACATATTATAGCAGTTCAAAACTACATAATTCCTTATAGTTTTTACCTTTCTTCTAAAAATGCTCTTATGGGCTGGATTGTAATAACATATACAGGTTAATTTGTGTGTGTGTGTGTGTGCATTCAATTTAATTAAGTGGCCCACGTGGGGTATACAGTACTGTAGTTATGTGACATAATGCAGCATTCAGCTTTGTTGGACAGTATTGAAACTTTGTCTTACTTTTGCTGAAGGAATGCTTTATAATTATCGAGAAGAAGTTAATACCTGACATCATTACACCAACTTGCAATGTGTTATATTTTGGGTGAATTTAGGGTAGTATCTTTTTTCTTTTCTCCCCTTTTCATTGATCAGAGGGTCAAGAACATGTCTTCCCTTAACACTACCTGTAGGCAAGGCAGGAATTTCCATCAGCCCATATTTTCTATTTTCTCACATAGAAAGGAGTAACCTCAGCTCCTGCACAACAGGGCAGATCTTCTAGAGTTTGAGGAGCTGAAGGCTACAAGGTGGACAAGCCCACCACTTCACACTCACTACCTTAGCTTCATTACCAGGGGCTGCAAGGTCTCTGCATACCATCTTTTTCTACCCACTAACTGTTCCCCAGTGCATTGTGCTGCAGTCCTGTGCCAGGACTGCAGTGTTTTGCACTGCTTGAACTTCCTCATCAGCTTCTTTCAGTTGGAGGACTGAACAGATAAACCTCTTGCAGTGTACAGATTTTCTACTGCTGTTTCCCATCTTCTGTGTATTTTATCCCCCCTCTTGCATCTCTGTCCTCCTTCAGAGTGGCTGTGGCAGAACTTGTCTCTATTTGAGCACCAACAGCCCAGATTGGCCAGAGGTTTCTAGGACTTCTCATGTCTTCGCTGTGGTTCAACAACCAATCTGACTGTGAAACTCTGTCCTTCATTCATTCCTTTCCTACCAACAGCAGCCAGCTCCAACTAGGGCAGGCAGGGAACAGGATGCCTGCCCAAGAGGATCTGCTTGCTGTTCCCCCCTCTCTGTCCTGCACAGAGGGGACGTTGGGTGATATGTGCAGCCAAAGGGGTATGCCTGTAGTAAGATCCCTCCAGGCTCCCACGATGCTCAGTG
Organism: Pavo muticus; assembly: GCA_016647715.1. Lineage (NCBI taxonomy): Eukaryota > Metazoa > Chordata > Aves > Galliformes > Phasianidae > Pavo > Pavo muticus. Next base: position 1,092,392 of record JACDJE010000167.1, on the reverse strand, counting down.
GAGAGGAGATGTGGGTCCTTCTGCTTCCCCTCTGGCTTGGGCTGCTAGGAATACCTTTAGGCTGATGGTCTCAGGTCTAACTGTTTGTGGAAAGTAGCTTCCAACGGGTGTGCACTAATGGAGATCACCACACCCTTTCCCTGGCTGACTCTCAGAGGTAGGGCTCCTACAGAGTCCCTACCAGAAGTACCCCACACGATGCCTGATGGGCAGATTGCTGTTACTTTCCAAGCACAGAATCAGACTAAGCCACCAAAGCTCCTACTACATTTTGTCTCGAAAAGAGCGGTACCCTGGGAGTGACAGGGATCCAGTGCTGAGGAAGTGAGAGAGAGCAGGGAGGGAGCTGCCAGAGCGTCGCGGGGAAGTTCTGCAAGCTGAGGCTGTCGAGCGGTCGTCTGGAAGAGTTATGGCCAAATCAGTGGGATAATAGGTTCTCCTGAGCCTGAAACGCTTCTCTGTGCAGGATAAGAGGTGATACGGGGCAGCTGGTTTACTTTCAACCAATTCTGTATTCAAATGAAGCCATGCTGCACGTGTCAGATAAAAGATGATTTATCTTGCATGTCTCTATCACTGTCTGATAAAATGCAATTTGAGAGGCTGGGGAAGAAATCTGCATTTTGGACGTACTGAGACAAATTTATCAATGGGAAAAATGTTTAATTGCAGTAAGCTAAATAGTGTTCCTCCTTTATTGTGGTTGAAATTATCCTCCCCACCAGATTGCTGTTTCTGTTTGTTAATAGCACGGAGCTACTTGCAAAATGTAAATATTGCATATTACTTACAAATTTCAAACAATTTCTCTAACTGTGGAAATGTCTTTGCAATATACATCTGAATAGCAAAATGCCTCCAGGTAGCTAAGCAGGTAGATAGATGGAGACCTGCTCAGTGTGCCTTGGATGCTTGTGCCAGCGTTGCTGCAGAAGGAAGCATTGTTAGGCAGGTAGCACCATATGTTCCTCAGGATGCCCTGAAATGCATGTCATGTTATAATGTTGCTTTCTGTGGTTTTTCTTTCAGTACTGTTCCACCGATCAGGCTGCTGCAGGCACAGATGCAGAACATGTACAACAGTTCTATAATCTTCTGACTGCCTCCATTGACATATCCAGAGGCTGGGCAGAAAAAATTCCAGGATTTACTGACCTCCCGAAAGAAGATCAGACATTACTCATAGAATCAGCTTTTTTGGAGCTGTTTGTACTAAGACTCTCCATCAGGTAACTATTTATTTCATTTCCTCTTCAGCTGATGTGAAAAACCACTCATCTGCACGTTCTGAGGAACGAATGTGGAGATACGTTGGAATGCTGTCAGTTGCAAAAAACGAGCAAAAAAAAATGATGACAGAAAACATCAACAATGTCTGCATCCACAGGACATGATGTATAATTTGTTCTACGCTGCAGAAAAAATAAGGCAGTGATTTAAAAAGGGAGCATAGTTCTCACTAATGTGCTTCTTTTTTTTGATATACCACATCCTCTTCTTCCGCAGTAATCAAAATTGATCCTTGGGTACCATTTGAGCAACTTTGCTTCATACTCATCAGCATAAACTACATGAAAGCACTTTTAGTATAGAAGCTTCTCCTTTTTTGTCCTCTTTTTTTTCCACTCATGCGCATCTCTGTAGTCTGTTTTTGAAAGGGATAAAGGAGCTTTAAAATCTTGCTCAGATTATTTATTTTTCTCCTTAATACCAAGTCACTCAACAGAGCGAGGTGCTATCTGTCAGCCTGGCACCAGTTAAGATGTTTCACCAAAGACACTTTCAGGGACTGGAGGAATTCCACACCAGTGATTTGAATTATGCCCTTGTTTCTTTAGGTCGAAAATGACCTTTGCACGTAGCTCTTAACAGGGATACTGGCAATGGGGGGTGGGAGGAGAGAGAACTTGGCAGTAACATCACTCTTGCAATAGGTTCTCACATAAAAGAGTCTATTATGTTGTGTTTATTTTGAATTATTGCGTGCGTTTTCCATTGTTTTTTTCTCTATTAATTTTTACAATATGAAAAACGCAGATCAGACTAAATAAGTTCTGAGAGTTGCAGAACCCCATCTCTCCTCAGCTTTTATTAGTTTTGCATTTCAAAATGCACGCACGTAGTATTACTGCAATTCAAACATACAGTATTTAATGTAAAATGTCTTCTCTGTTTATGCCTTTGGGCAGGACCAAAATCTTAACTAATTAGACAGTCTACACCACATGCTACAGCTAACCTCAGGCTTATAACTCTACGAAGTAAGCAATCATAGAAGCTTGTTTGTTGGACTTTTGCCCCAAGGGAGAAGCATATTGTCAAACGTGAATGCCCACATATGTCTCAGGATAATGTGCCTTGGATTTTAAATGACAGACATTTCAGTGCTGGTTATGCATTTTGCTGTAAAGTTGAAGATGAGTCTCTAATTTTTTCAATTATTTTTATTTGAGGTCTGATACTGCTGAGGATAAGTTTGTATTCTGCAATGGACTTGTGCTTCATAGACTTCAGTGCCTTCGTGGATTTGGGGAGTGGCTCGACTCTATTAAAGACTTTTCCTTAAACTTAAAGAGCCTTAACCTTGATATCCCAGCCTTAGCAAGTTTATCAGCTCTAACTATGATTACAGGTAAGCGTTCCTTTGTTACTATAATGCTTCAGACTCCAGTGCTTTACTTTAGCATAGATTCAGGCAATTTCAGTTAACTTAGCGATATTCCGGATAAAGTAATTGCAGGTTTTAAGTGTTGTAATGAGCTCCCTGAAATTGTAGACTGTAACAGTAGAACGTCAGATATATCTATTAAACTGTAATCTATTTCTTCTTGTTTTCATTGTTTTCTTGGAATTATCTCTAAAAATCAAACTGCTTCCAGGCAAACTGAGTAGCTCCTACAAAAATCTTTTGAAATCCTTGCTGAATTCCTAGAAAACAACAAATCACCAGGGCAAAGTCTTCTGCATGGGAATACTAACATCAGGGTGGCTCGAGGGCTAGAAGCTAGATGCCCAGTATAGCACGGTGGCTGAAAGAGTGCTGCTTTTGGGAGCCAAGCTACTGTAGGTATTCTATGTTCTGATTTGTTGAGAGAGAAAAATTGGAGAAAAGTTAGAAAAAAGATCTCTTCTGCAGCTTTACAAAAGCTTTTGGGTGTGCCAAGATATGTGATCATATCTTTCCTTCTGCCTGGCAGGGTGAACTGCCGGAAACTAAAGTAAGAACCTGCCAAATCTGGCTAGGAAGTACAAAACAGAGGAGCATAATGTTATGAAGTATCGCTTTCTCATCCCTGAACCAACAAAGCCCTTTGAAGCACGCACTGCATACTTTGAGCTTTTGATAGTTTAGGAGGCACAGCTGGAGAGGCAGGGGAGAGGGCAAGGAGTGCTAGGAGTGGGGGCGTCTGATGAGCCACAGGAACTCAGAGCAGCTGAAAGCCTGACTCTTGTTTCAGAAAAGGTGCTAACAGAAAGGTGCTGCAGGTATGGTGACAGCATGAGCCAGCACCTCAGTATGCCTCGAGCTGAGTCTGCCTGGGGATGCTAGGACCCCTGATGGGGTAGATACTGATTTCCTCCTGTGTTTTAGGCAACTACCAGTTTGCAGGCGGTAGCCTCAACTAAATCAGCTGTGGTCTTTCTTTGGATGAGTTGATGCTTGGGAAACACTGAAATAAAATGCTCAGTGGCAGATGCAAAAATCTGTACATTGACCAATTCCCACTGACATTTGTAGGGCTAAATTTTTGGCTTCAGAATTTAGGTGGTACACTTCCCTCTTGTTTGAGAGAGGGGTTTGCTGATGCTTGTTGTAGCACTAACGCTTTGCTTATTGCCAGAAGAATTCTCAGGTTTTAATTAATTTACATTTGATTTTTTTCTGCAGTTTGGAAAAGGTGTGTTAAGGTCAAGATTCTGCTTTCTTTGATAAAACTCTTATGTCCAGAATAATTTGGGGTTGCTTTGTTCCACGTGAAAAAAAAATCCAAAATGAATGATATGTTAAACTCAGAAAGAAAGTTCCCAACTTATTTTTGACTTCCTTATTCAGAGATCACACACAAGCATACATACTTATATATATGTATTATAAATGCATATGTGTGTGTACGTGCATACCTATACATAAATAGCATGTGTGTGTGTGTGCATTTATGTATCTGTAAATCAAAGACAGTTACTATCTCTCTCCACATATATGTACACACAGACATATATGCTCACATATGTACAGCGCTTGTCGTTGATTTAGGTAATATCTGATATATTTGATATGTCTTTTTAGGTAGAAGCAGATTGATGGAGCTTGTTCTTGATTACCTGTCTGGAGACTGAGAGGATATAGGTAGATAAAGAGGAGCCCCTGCAAACTATCAGTCTGACTATAGATAAGGCTGTTCTATAGGATGAAAAGTTTTTTCTCCTTACAAAGCCACGTCCTGCTTTTTGTTGAGTCAGACACTATTTGGTTGTCTTTAAAGAGTCCAGGTTGTCCAGTGGCTGGCTCAGGTCACCTTACAGTATATAATAGAAATATTTTTTAATTGATAAAGCCCCACAATCCTTCCTTTCATTGCTAACAGCCCTTTCAGGAGTTCGCTATCTTGTACTGTTCTTCTCAAAGTTTCTAAACAAATAGAAATAATTCTTGCTTTTAGAAGGAGAGCATTTCTGTCCCTAACAGCTTTAAGGTTTTCTGTATTTGTAATTTTCTTCCTTGATTTCCTGTACACCCTACTGTAGGGATCCTGCTTTAGCAGGGGGTTGGACTAGATGGATCCAGATGTCCCTTCCAACCTCTATGATTCTGTGATTTTCTCCCCTGTATGAGATGGTGCTTAAAATTAATGTAGTTTTCTGTTTATTCTTTTATGTCACAATGCCAGAGTATCTCTGCTGATTTGCTCTCGGAAGAGAGTACCCCTCCATGCAATCTAAATTAGATCGAGGCTCCTGTGTCTAGTGATTTATATTCACAGGTTTCAGATCTCTAAGGGCACTGGACTCAGTCAGAAATTTGGCCACCTGAAAATGGATGGTACTGTATAAAGATGAGCAATATTAAAAAATGGAAAATGAAAGAGGAAATCAGGTAGCTATGGCTAATCACTAAATGCTGAGGTGGTGGTTCTTTTGAGAATTTCTCAGCAGTAGTATATTTGTAATATTTATAATCAGGAAAGCCTTGAGATTTGCCCATGAGAAATGGCATCCTGTCTTCTCTTGACATTTTGAGTATAACAAGTCAGATGCTGGTTTTCAGATAGTCCTACCAAAAAGGAAGAGCAGTGAAGATGAATTTTGGAAATCAGGTATCTGTTGAACATTTTTAAGTGACTTTTTTGAGTCTTGGCTTAGATTCAGGTGGATGTTTTAGTGCCATTGTTTATCCTACAGAGAAGACACTTCTTTCCTGTACTGAACTGTTGGAGGCAGAAGGTAGTGAACCCTGGTTCAAATCCTTCTTGTGAGTTAGAGCAAGAGAGAATGACCTTTCTACAGGAATACAGGATATCCAACTACTGAGTGTCACTGTCTTTTGTGTTGAGGCCATTTGCAGTTTTGTGAATTCAGTTGTTTGCTTTTATTAGAAGTGCTGCACAATGAAACATTGGCTTGAGCAACCTTTTCTTCATTACTGCACAAGTTGCTCCAGTTCTTATTTTACATTTGTCAATTTTTCATGGCTTGAATGCTCAGCCAAAGAAGAGAAAATGAACAAACTCTTGATGTGTAACAGTCATAGCTGGTTTAAATACGGTACAGCACCTTAGGTAGCAGCAAATCTAAGAATTCTTGCTCCTAGTACAGAATATGCTCCTGAGAATGATGATCTGTTTGTTCTGCTTGATTTCATGAGTGCTCTCCATAGACCAAACAGGGACATGCTCTTAGGAAACAAGACCTCTTGTAGTCATTGGAAGTATTGGTGAAGGAGGAAAGTAAGAGAAGCCACTGCTTGCTTTCATATGTTTGCTGTTCTGTGAGGGTGACAGGAACGACAAACATCTCTCTCCCAGTACAGGAGAAGGGGATAACTGTAACACGTTGTGTTGGGGAGTAAAAGATATCCTACTGTTCCCAATGCCCCAAGGTGCTGAGGGCTGATCTCTCATTTTGGGATATCAAATCAACTCCTCGGAAACAACCGCGGTTGTTCCAAAGCCCTGTAACTATCTCAACTGCAGCTGCAGGTCACAGTATTTGATGCACAGTTATCGGCATATACGAACATTTATTCTGTTCAGTAATCTTGAATAGAACAGCAGGAGACCTATTGAGTATCACAGTCTTCACTAATTCTCTGCTTACTTTGAGTAAAACTGGTGGTATGCATAGCATAAAATAAACAGGAAGAGACTCTGTAAATTTGCATCCATTAGCAAATCCATATATTTGTGCTTTTCCTGCTTATTTGATGTTTCCTGGGAATTTCCAGTGAGTACCATAGAAAGAAAAGTACCATGTCAGAGTGCTGCTGAATTTTCAAGTTCTTTCGGATAGGAGATTAGCTTGAAAGAGCACCCGGAATGAAAGAATGACATTTGGTTTATTGTGAGTGGCTTGCAAACAGTTAAAATTCCCCAATGTCATAGCACTTTTTTTTTTTTTTTAAGGTACTCCTTTAGGATCTTCCTCTCTCTGTCTCTCTTCTCCTTTTTTACTTCCTTCAGTTGGTTAAGAAGGGTTGGACACAACTTCCTCCAGAGCACATCAGCAGTGCTCTGAGCATCAGCCAGAAGAAAGTAATTAGAAGACACTCACCCCACATCCCCATGAAAGCAAAAAATGGGTTCTGTCCTATGGGTTATTTGTTATGTTGGGATGTAGGTTTTAATGAGCTAAAGAAGAGTGCCAACGTGGAAGGAAAGGCTCTGTCCTTAGTTTCATGACGATGACATCTGTTAGTTCAGTAGTTTGCGTAGATCACAAGTGTTCCTGTACTACCACTTCATGCTGGACTTTCTCTAATTCTTACACTGTTGATGATGAAGATCTGCAGAACGGACCAGATATGAGCTCGGACTATTGTTTAAAATACATCCTTAACATCCTGAATGGTCACTAATAATGCTCTTCTACCAATGTCAAAATAGAAGGAATGAGATTACAGAGAAGGTCATTTGAAGGGCTCGCTCTGAATCTCAAATTTGTTCTCTCTCGAAAACTGCTTGTGTTTTCTTTCTCTTGTTGATTCTCTTTTCCTCTCTGCCTCTTCCTTTCTCTGTCCACATCCAAATATTATTGTTTTGCCCACTTTACACTCTCAGTGGGATGCTGCTGAGCACAGAGCATTCTCGCCCTAATTTAGCCAAGCTCTTTTGGCATATGTTTTAATTTAAGTACTTTACAGACCAGTTCAGAGCCACTGTATATACTAGGCTTATTCACAGTCTTACTGCTTTGTTAGACTGGCACTAGAACATTGAAGAATATTGTGAGGTTTCAATTAATGGTGAGTTTATATTTGTCTTCCTGCTGCTGAGCTCTCCCTTGCAATTTACAAACAGAGTTTTTAGCATCATCAGTCATTACCAAGAAATGGTAATGACTCTGGGCTGGCCAAAAAGGGTCTGGCTGCTGCAGTTCCCTTCTGCATATGGATCTGTCTGACTTTCCACAGGGGGAGAGGCTCACCTCCTCTTCAGCAGCAGATACCTTCAGTCCGTTGCCAGGATTCTCCGGAGAGGGTGCTTCGTGTGCTGGGTCTATATACGAGCAGGTGGCAGACTGGAGGAGTGTAGGAGAGCCGCTTATAGAAAAAAACCCTCCAGATTGCATTGTCTGCCTTCCCCTCTCCACTTTGATGAGGGAAATACTGTCAGCATCTGAAGTAAAGCACTCGCTCCTCCTTCTCCTCTCCCACTCTTTTGATGAGGCAAGAACTCTTTCCTCCTGTAGCTCCTGCATTAAGTTGTGGTTTTCCTAAAGGAGGGAGCACACTGTGGTGTCCTCTATGGTCATTCAGCTCACCTGACTTTAGGTTCTTTGCCTAGAAGAATACAGATCACCTCTTAAAGGTGGTTCACCCACCTCAATTCCAAACCGTCTTCCAATACATTTGTCTTTGCACTGATGGTAGAAGGAGCTCGGAAGGCTGTGTCCACAGCCTGGGACCTTTGTGAAGTGCCTGAAAGTTCAGCAGGGTGCATGTGGGCCAGGCTGCAACGGGAAAGGATGCTCCTGGGTCTGTCAAGTTGCTTTCTTGCTGTGCAGCCAAGCATGTGTAAGGCAATCAGACAGCTGTAGGCAACAGAGCCTGGTGTTTCTCTGAGTTAGAGAAGGGGAAGAGGATTGTGAAGGGGGAAGAGAAAATCAGATAATTGTATTGAAACCGAGACAATCAAGAGGCCTATTTTAAGTCTGTACCATTAATCTGCTGCATATCTGACGGGACTGTTTCTGACACCTCAGAATTAATTAAAGCTAAAACTGACCTGCCCTGACACAGAGTGCAGAGCCTAAGGGTCTCTCAGCTACTCGAGATCTTCAAAACACTTGTTCTTTTTGAGAGTGTTTTTCATAAAGGTAGCACCGAATCTGCCTAGCTCTGGTGTCATCTGCCCTAAGACAGAGACCAGGGAAAGGACTGGCACAGCTGGTGACTGCTTTTCCTGCTCTTTGACTCGCTCCCTATCAAGTTTTTGCTGATCAGCATAATTATAGCACAGAATCACATCCAGATTCCCGGAAACCTTGTGGTGGGAAAAGGAGAAAGGTGTAAGAAACTTGCCATGTTCACTTTGCCAGAATGAGCTGCTAAGTTTGCAGAGCTTTAAAGGCAAGACTTCCAATGAATCATTTTGACAGGCTTATGGAGAGCATCTTTGCCATAAATCAGTGTTTTTCTTGCAAAAATCAATGGTATTCTAAACCACGAGGCTGAGAAATCCTATATTCACTTTATCCATGCCTTTTTAATTGTCCTTATAAGAAAGTGTGAATACAATAATATTTACACACCTCCTCGATCAGTTAGAGAAAATCTATTGGTTTTGACTAGCTGTCTTTCTTGGGATAAATCTTGACCTTATCAGTTATGTGTGGATAAGAACATCCTGTGGAATACCACAAATGATTAGGAGACCACTGACTTCAGAGACGGGGGACCTACTTACCACAGGTGCCTCATCTTGCTACCTCCAGTTTAATTAAGAAAGACTGTGGGTCTTTCTTTGCCCTAAAGTCACTGGCTGCATGGAAGAGGCAAGAAAACTTGTTTCCTGCTATTTGAACCCTAACTATTAAACTTAAATCTTTGACGTGACTTAGACCCAAGACTCCTCAAGTCTACCTGAGAGAGGTAATAATCAGCTTGCAATGGCAGTGCTAGGGCAAAGTGCCCATTATTAGCAGAGAGGCTTCCAAATAGATGGCTTTGACTTTATGGGCCCTGAAGGGATGCCTTAAGGATTGGAGTCTGCAAACCCCTTCTATCACTGAAGCAGTTCCAGTTGTGAGAAACGACATCTGTAGAGACAGAGCAAACATCAAACACTCATATGTGGGCAATTCATGCAGGGGAGGACAATCTTGTTTGTTGGAGACTGCTTTCATGTTGTAGGACCAAAGAGCAGATTGAGGTTGTAGCATGTCTTACTCCTGAATTTCCTTGATTTTGTTATTTAAAGTAAGTCTGCTAATATTACAGTCTGTGCACATACTGTATTTTGCATTGGCATGCTTCATGGCTAGACGTCAAAGACATAATTTGTTCATGAAACCTTCTGAACTTGTCAGTGTAAGACAAAGACTGTTTAGTTCTTACTTGAAATGTTAACAACACTGCTGTGTGCTCAAAAGCCAGAGATCATTTTCCATACTCTGTGGCAACTTACACATCTACTGAGGCGCTCGTTTGAAAATGTGCTCTGTTATTCTGAAGTCAGAGTTGGATCCATTCTAGTATTTCAGCTCTGTAGATCTATAGAGATATCCTCAGTTACATAGCCAGGAAACAATATCAGAACCGATCTAAAGATGGAAACTTTTCAAAGACCACAAGGTTGACTTAATGTCCTGCAGATTCTCAGTGGGCTAGGGGTATTAAAAAAACAACAAACCAACAACAACCTACAGCTTTTCAAATCTGTATAAAATATTTATCCCCCAAGATTTTTAATGGCAGAATCTGGCTATTTACTCCTAGTGACCTGTGTAGTTAAGGTTTACATAATTACACTACTCAGCATTTACTGGAAAGGCTTTAAATATTCATTGACTCCTCATGTTTTAATGTAAACAAAGCACTTAGGATACCCAAGTTTTTTAATTCCTTCAGGATGAGAAAGATGTCTGAAGCAGATGCTGCTGCTTGGATGAGCTTTGCTTTGAAGCAGCAGAGCAGGTTGATGGTACTTCATTGCTTCACCTTCTGGCCAGAGATGTATGTGCGTGCCTCCTGGTTCTGATCCCAAACTAGTATTTTTCAGGAGATAGCTCTGCGTAAGTCAGTAGAGCTGAAACAGTGTAAAAGGGGTGAAAATCACTGGAAAATCAGACCTTTCCATTTCTGACTGCCTTCATTGAATTCCATCTGTTTTATTGGTTTGTCAAGAGCATCTAGCCAAAAACGTCAGCGAGGGCAGGCATGAGTAGTTTATACACACACGTCAGGGCAAGGCACTGCTGTGCCTGCTTCTGGAAGTAAAGGAAACTATGGGGTGGACAGAGAAAGTATCTGTTGCCACCTCCTCCTGGAGTAAAGAGGAAGGAGCAGGACTTGGGGCAATGGGCACAACATAGCCCGTGGCTGACAGGGGTGGAGGAGAGGAATAGCTTCAGATGCATCAAACAGAAGTAATGCCACGATCCCTCACTGCTCATCCTGTACCATCACTGCTTTTTCCATCTGTAGTTGGCTAAAATTAATTTAACCTGTGTTATCTTATACTACTCTATCCAGTCTAATGCTGTTTTGCGTGTAAATGGTGAGCACTTTGTTGTGAAGCCACTTTTTGCTTATCTGTGAATTTCCAAGTCAAAGGAAAAATCAGAAGGCCACAAAATTATTTGAGATTATTCTTCTGAAATGTTAAATTAATTCATCCACTAAAGCTTGATAGCAAACAACATGAAATTATCTCTCTCATGTACTAATAAAGAGCCAGCTTTGAATGAATCACAAATCTGATTCATTGCACCTAAGCTTAAAGAACTGGGGATGTGTTTAGCAGCATTGTCGCATTTTAGAAAGCTATTCAAATGGGGACAAGCTGTGGCTTCCCTTGCTTTTAGGAATCTTGAGATTTTTTGTGATGGATAACATAGCAGCCTTTTCACTTTAGGCGCTGCTTACTCAAAGCAAAATAGTTAACTTCCAGGCTGTTTTTATTTTGAGCCTTTTAAAGAAGAACAAGTTAAAAAGCAGTAGGTTATCAAAATAACAAAAGATGGCGAGTTGCTTTTAGTTTCTTATAAGAGTGTTTGTAAATTCCTGGTGGAATTCTGGGCCTGGCGCTGATGAAGCTGGCTAAGGATATCGATCGCCACTTGAATTCACTGAATAAATAATGGTTGCCATAGTTATTGAGCATTCACAACTGGTGGGGAAGCACAGAAATCTCCAAAACACCTCCTGTGATAGTTTTGCTGGAAAATCACCCAATTAATTCTGTCTCCTGTCGCAGAAATTATATGAGATACACAGGATACTCAGACTCATTGTACTAGAATTTCAGTCATGATTGAGCATCCCTGTTACCCATTTTAGCAGCTAAAAAGAAACAAGGGCTTATCACCTCTTATTTTGTGTGACAAAAAGGTTAACTGACATCGTATAACCCAAACTGTTCAAAGAAATCGTACACTTTTTGAAGCATCTTTTGCTTCGATTACCAGAGCACATAGTTACGCTGAAGCAAACGAGTCCTCTCCGCTTGAAGTAGGGGTGCTGACATGTCTGTGTTTTTTCTCTCGTGCCCTCACTTTGCAGAACGACATGGCTTAAAAGAACCAAAGAAAGTGGAAGAGCTATGCAACAAGATCACAAGCAGTTTGAAAGATCACTTAACTTTCAGTTGCCAAAACAAAGGACAGCCACTCGAGTCCGCAGAGCCTAAGGTACTGGGTGTTCTTGCTGACTTGCGTTCTCTCTGCACACTGGGACTGCAGCGCATCTTTTACCTGAAACTGGAAGATTTGGTGCCAGCCCCTTCCATTATCGACAGGCTGTTTCTGGACACCTTGCCCTTCTGAGTCCAGCCACCCTTCTCTTCTGAAAGGCAAATGCCCACCAGAGCAGGCAAACGGATCGTGACTTACCGCTAACATTTCTGCCCTCACTTAACAGAAAAGCAGCTCCAGCTCTAAAATGAGGTCTTTTCTGGCGCTTTGTCCTTACAACATGAGGCCTAAAACTTACTGGCTTACTGTTTTGGGGTTGTGTTCCTTGTTTGTTTTTTTTTGTTGGGTTTTTTTTGTGTGTGTGTGCGCGTGTGAGCGTGACTTGGGTTTTTTAAACGGCTAATATGGCACTTTTGGACAATGCTATCCCAGCAGCAGTAAAAGGTTAACACGACTGTTTCAAACCTGTTGTTTTAACACCTCATGGGACATGAGGAATACAGTGGTAGAAGCTGTGTGTTTGAAAACAAGAACAGCAAATAGTTGTTTGCCAGGGTAGTATGTGTTTTGCGAGGATACCTTTAGCTTACTTCCTGCATCAAGGGCACATACATCAGCACAATCGAAACAAAAATCTCACTTTTTTAACAAAGTACATTCAATTGAACATTTCATATAAATCCAATATAGCAAAATGACAATGGCTGTTAGCTCCCATGTTCAAGTGCAATTTTTTAAAGTGCTGTCTTACTAAGTCTTGTTTATTAACTAATTTATTTTAATATGAAAATAAAAGGAAGAAACCAAGTGAGAAATTGACGTGCACTAACTTACATGACAGAGTTTTCCAAACTTGACTCCGTGTAGCGTGACTTACTGACAAATGTCTGTGGGAGACACGGGAACGACCGCGGCTCAGTTGTTCCCTAGACAAGGAAATGCGAGTAAGTAGTGGCTGGAGTGCACAGGGTCAGCATCAGGGATAGTTTGCCTTTAGACTTTAACAGAAGTACCTGGTTAGTAAACAGACGCACGATGGGTTTCAAGAACAAGCGAGTCTTGTAAAATAGTATGAATGTAAGTGCTAGGAAGGATATAGTGAGCTGCGTTTAAACATTCCGTGTTCGTACTCCTTTTTGTATGTTTATACTGTTGATGCCATATTAATATGAAATAATTTGTTGCATAGTGTCTTTATTTGTATAAACGTTTGTATGCATGGTATATTGTATTGGCTTTGCCTGTATTTATTGCAATGACTGCCAGCTCATAGGAGCCCTGTTACACACGATAAGGAAATGGGGTGTTCACACTGACTCAGATACACCAGTTGGAAAACTATATACATATATATAATGTGTATATATATATATGTATATACCTATATTTGTGTGTGTGTGTGTGCGTGAGCGTGCGCGTGTCTTTTTATTAACCATTTGTATATAAAATATCTGTCAGATCACAAGCAGAGCTATTTTACAGTTCATTTGCAGTGACTTCTAAGGCAGTACTGTTTAGCACTTTGATATTAAAATCTTGCTCATGTTTTGCTAAATTCAGATAATATTTAAAGATTTTAGTTCTAAAAAAAACTTTATATGCACTGTATTAAGTCAGAATTTTGTTGGTCATTTTGCTAAGGAAATTTTTGAATGTCAACCTGATGTCACTGTATCTTTTGTTAGCTTTAAACATTCTAGCTTTTGTCTTTTTTTAAACTATGCTGTTTATATGGAAATTAAATTATACAATCAAACAGATGCCAAATGAATTGCCTAATTGCTGCAAAGGATAACCCAGATATCGAGTCACTGTATGGTTTTCAAATAGTAATCTGGTATTTTATCACTTACTATGTTTGGATGTGCTTTTATGAAAAAATTATTCTTATATCAAGATTTATAGTAGTGTCAATAGGGAAACAGACTTCTAATCACTATAGTTAATATTTCCGGTTTACCTGCAGATAATATTTGGAAAAGTATTGCTTTTTGTATTGACTTTTAAGCTTATGTGCAAACATAATAGCATAATTAAATATCAGAGAAGCTAATGTTTCTTGTAGGTTGCTGTAACAAGCCTGACCAGCAAGACAAATATATTTTGACTGAACTTGCTTTTGTATATACTAAATATATATATATACATATATATATATATACACACACTCACACACATGTGCGCATACAAAAACATACAGAAGCCGAATCAGAAAGTATGTTTACCTTTGTCTCCTTGTGTCAGACACAAGGTCCCTTGGGAAATCACTTCTGCCTAGGGACAGAGCCTGCCAGGTGCTGAGCACCAGCGAAGGGGTCGTGGGCGCTCCTTGTGAGCGGGCCCTTCCACTGAGTTTTCAGCACAATACAGTGAAATTGCTTTTTGTCGGGCGAGGTTTATTTATTCAGTGGGATGTGAATGGAGAGAGCAGGTCCAGAGCCCCACGTGAGATTTCATGTAGCCGGTGTGCTTCAGTCTTCCATGGATAGTCTTAACTGTGATACTCTCCCATTCCCGTCACCTACCAAACCGTCCTTCATTTCAACTCCAGTGCGCAGACCCATCGTAGAGTGCAGCCAGTGACAGGTCACGATGGTGAAAGAATTAATGCAGAATAAATCTCCTACCTTCCTCACAGCTCTCTCAGTGTGAACATGCCTTTGTCTAGGCAGAATTCAGGAATATATCAGGTGTTAAGGGAGAGTGCCTTGCTTTTGTTTCAGACGACAGTGTTTCAAGAGTTTCTTCACTCCGCTAACTGCAGTACTTTCTTCTTTTTCCTTTTTTTTTCTTTTTGTGGTGTTAACCTGTGGGTTGAAAGAAACGCTCTTGTACATATACAATGTAAATTAAAATTATTAAATTGAATAACGTTTTTTTCAGAGGCCCCATGTGTGTTGAATAAGTATGCTTAATTCTGTTAAAATCTGATGTGAATTTTTTATCATTTATAAAACATTAAAAAATTGTGTACTTGAGTCTTAAGAGTGGAAAAATTGGTGAAGCATGCTTAAGAACACTGGCAGTTTAATGGCTAGTCCTTAGGTTAAAAGAGCTTTCATATAAATACAGTGAGACCCGCAGTGCCTGGTTACCCAGCCTCCATTAGCTCCTGACCGTGGCTGTCACAGAGGCCCTGTTGTAGAGACCTCCCTCTCCTCACTGCACTTCTCAGTGTCAGCAAAAAGTTGTAATTAACTTGCAGATGATGCCAGCCACAAGAGAGGGAGGGGACAGCTGTAGCCATCTCACAGCATGTGTGTCTGGCTAGAAAGTGGACTGAGCTCTGATCCCGTCTCCTGCCCTGGTAGAACCAGGCCCCAGTGGGCACGCGCAGCAATTTCTGTGTGCAGACAGCTCTCCTCCTTCCCCTGCCCTTGCTTTGCAGGAGGAATGACTTATCCCCTAGCAGACAAAACTGTTTAACTACAAATCCATTTTCTAAGCAGTTCTGAGAGGCACCTGCCCCTCAGCCAGGCTCCTGCAGGACTTGCTCAGCTGGAGGTGGCACCAAGTGATGAGCTGTGGTAAGGCTGCGGGATTGGCAGCTCCTTCTTTGGAAATGAGCAAAGCAAAGGGATGTGCAAACTCTTCCAAGTCTTTTTCTTTTTTTTCTTTTTTTAATGGCTTATTTTAAAAATTAAGCTACTGTTCTTAAAATACCTAGTTGGTATGTCAGGGAGTTTTGCATAATAGTCCTGCTAGGTAAAACAGGCAGATTTAGGGACAAACCCTACCCGGGGTATGAATTCTAATCACAGAATCATAGAATCATACAATTGCTCAGGTTGGAAAAGACCTTGAAGATCATCAAGTCCAACCACAACCCAACCATACTACCCAAACTCTAATCCTACAAGACAAAGATTATCCTCAGTAGCTTGCTTGTATTTCAATTTGTAGTTACTGCAGGGACCATAAGTTGTGTCCCTAGACATCAGCCCCAGTCTAGATCACCTGCACTCATATCCTTACGTGTGCCTCATGTGCTTGTATTCCTAAATCCCTGTCAGTGGCTGCATCCCCGCTAAATGACACAGTGCCCCGGGAGCCTGGGCTGAGTCAGGGACCTCAATCTAGTAGAGACCATCCTTAGACAGGAGACCCCAAGGCACCCCAAAAAGAGTGACTGTAATTAGAGGCAAGCCAAATCTCTTTCTACAGCTTTCCTACCGTTGCTTCTCACGTTCAGGTTCATTTGTCCAATATACAGAGCTCAAATTTCAGTTATGATACAGAGAGGGGAGAGAAAAAGATTTGATTGTATATAATTAAGCATGTCTGACAAAAATTGGCAGCTCCCTCCATGGATGCCATGAAACGTTGTTTGATTAATTATTTGTATTATAGCAACACCTAGAGGCCACAGCAGAGATCAGGACCCTGCTTGGTAGCTACCCCAATTTGCACCTACAGCACCCACTCAGGGAAGTTCCATCCAAACAGAAAAAGCAGAAAGAAGAGAACTCAAGAGAAAAGGAGTAGTATATAGACTGTCATGCCCAAGGGCAGGTGGCATTTCACTTGGAGCTGGGAGTAAAAACCTCAGCTGGCTGAGCTAGTGGCCAGTGAGTGCTCTGATTCTGATTGCCTTTTTTTTTCCTGGGGCAATTTCATACAAACACAACAAACGCATTACAAAATTCAACGGTCCATGTATTCTAACCGATCTTGTCTGCCATGTGTGCATGAGTGGTGCCCTGTCATCCATGAGACTTCAAAATCCTGCTCGATCCCAAGTTTGGAAGCTGTGATGCAAGCTAGGTAGTATTTGGAAAGGAGCTACTTAGCTGTTCTTTATTAAATGAATGGAGCTGATCATCAGTAATATTACAAGATATGGATTAAACAATAATTACTAATGAATAAAAAAGATTAACTTTTGAAAATGCCAAACTGTTGATGCAGTAATTGAATAAATGCGGAGTCAATAAATCAAACTCTTAACAGTTGATGACATATTTAAGAACTGTACCCCTGACCTAGATTTGTGAGAATTCCAAATACAGCAATTTGTCAAATGTGAGCTAAGGAAACTCATTTATTCTATGGAAACACTTTTAGCATTATTTCTTTTGTTTTCTTTTTTAAGACACCCTTACTTTTATATTCATAATATGGGATGTTTTGGCTGCATTGGATTACAGAAGAAATTTGAATATGGGAAGTTGTGATGTGGCTGTGAAAACTAGATGAGATTCTTGACTTGAACTCAGAAAAGCAAGGGTTTCCTTATGAAGAAGTGTGGGAATCCAGCTGCAATTCAATACTATGTGTATCTCAACAAACCTACATGTGTATAATGGATCTACTCTAATGTCAAGTACAAGATTCTGAAGTCACGAAGAGACAAGACTGTTGGAAATGATTTTTTTTTCTTTTTTTTTTTTTTTTTTTGCATTGTTGAACATTTTTGACTGTTTATCAATTCTCCTTAAAAGAGCACAGAACTCTGGGATTGTTTATGTGGAATTTTATCTCAAAAAATAAATAAATAAGCTAAGTGAAATTTCAAGCAAGAAATGTGTTTAAGTAGTTGAAATAGATTTTAAAATAATGCATTTTTACAAAGCCTCCCTCCACAACAACTTGCATTATGATCTGAGGTTCCTCCCTGTGATAAGGTGCTACAGTAGAATAAAAGTGAATTGCAGAAATAAATAGTTTGAAACTGGGGAAACTTTTGAACCTATCAGAAAGAAAACAGAAATTAATTTACCTTTCTTGGGGCCTCATTATTTATCTTGCTGTGTTTCCTAATTAATTGACGATATTGATGTTTACACAGGGATTTGCTCCTTTCCAACTTCGCTTGATCCTGTGAAGAAGCCAGAATGCTGCATTTGTAGTAGCACATTTATTCCCATGGCAACAGCCAGGGATTTCACAAACACTAATTGGGGCTGGCAACTTCAACTGTTTTCAGTACAGTCCCATATAATTTTCCCTCTTTTATCCATTTTTCATTATACCTTACCTTTTGATTGACTTCCTCGATACATTTACAATGCTTCCTCATGTCCTCAAGACTGACTTATTGCTTTACCTGATTTACCAGTCTCTACTCTTTACATCTGCTCATTTGCACCTATCCAGATAAGAATCAACTGCAGTGCATTTGTGCTAAGCTCCAGCTCTTATACTTCAAATGAATCCAGGTTCCAACCAGTTGGTTTCTGTACCAGCGTGTGCAAAAGCAGCAAATAGAGGTACCAATGCACAGCTGCACATTCACACATAAGCATGCTGCCAGATACTTCTAAAGGTAGATGCCAAACCTTGCTTCAAGTGGAGAACAAGCCTTCTGCCCACCTACACTTAAGTTCTGTGATCATTCAAGATCATTCATTTTAATTCAAGCAGAGAGTGAACATTCACAGACATTCAATTTACTATGTGGAGAATACTAGTTGCATACCGTGGTCATCCACTTGAATTAAGGCCTTGACTTACTCACAAGCCTAGAATAAACCTTGTGTTAGCAATGAATCTTAGAATTACAGAACAGCTTGGGCTGGAAGGGACTCCAAAGCCCATCCAGCCCCACCCCCTGCCATGGGCAGGGCTGCCTCCCACCAGCTCAGGTGCCCAGGGCCCCATCCAACCTGGCCTTGAACACCTCCAGGGATGGGGCACCACAGCTTCTCTGTGCAGCCTCTGCCAAGGCCTCACTGCCCTCTGAGTAATTAATTTCTTCCTAACGTCTAACCTTAATTTCCCCTATTTTAGTTTAAAACCATTTCACCTTGTCCTATCACTATCTGTCCATGTAAAAAGTCAGTCCCCCTCCTGCTTATAAGCTCCCTTCAAATACTGGAAGGCCGCAATGAGGGCTTCCTGGAGCCTTCCCCAAGCCTAACAGTCCCAGCTCCCCAAGCCTTTCTTCACAAGAGAGGTGCTCCAGCCCCTTCATCATCTTAATGGCCCTCCTCTGGACTTGCTCCAGCACCTCCTTATCCTTCTTGTGCTGAGGGCTCCAGGCCTGAATGCAGTACTCCAGCTGGGGACTTACAAAAGTACAGTACTACATACAGAATAGATGGAGATATCACCTCCCTCACCCTGCTGGCCACCCATTTTTTTAGGCAGCCCAGGATACATTTGGCCTTCTGGGCTGCAAGAGCACACAGCTGGATCATGTCCAGCTTTCTGTCTACCAGGAATCCCAAGTCCTTCTCCACAGGGCTGCTCTCAATGAGTTCCTCTCCCAGTCTGTACACATATCTGGGATTGTCTCGACCCAAGCGCAACACCTTGCACTCGGCCTTGATGAACCTCATTTGGTTCATGTGGGCCCACTTTTCAAACCTGTCCAGGTCCCTTTGGATGCCATCCCTTCCTGTGTAGTCAACTACACTACTCAGCTTGGTGTTACCTGCAAAGCTGCTGAAGGTACATTCAATCCCACTATGTTATTTATAAAGATGTTGAAGAGCACCGGTCCAAGACTAACCCCCAGGGGACACCACTTACCATCAGTTTCCTCTTCTACATAGAGACACTGACAACAGCCCTCTGGCTGTGACCATCGAACGGATGGTCCACAGGCTTCTGAGTAACCTATACGACTGCTCAGTCAATGGAACATCAGTGAGCAAACTTAAGATTCCCATTCTAAGGCTGACTTGAGAATAAGTCCCAGACAGTTTTCAAACCACTCTCTTAGCAAAAAGAAATCAAAATAAAACCAAGTAGAGAAAGTATGCCACTATTGCCCTAATTTGGAAAGGAAGACAATAAATAAGACCAGTTAGAGTACGTTTACACTCCAAGCCACTGTAAATGACTAGAAATGAAGAGTAAAATGATGGAACCACCTGGAGCCTCGTCATTAGGTTACAGGTGAAGTCATATTTGTTTCTTACTAAGAAATATTTTAATATATTATTAGTAGAAAACTAGTATTAAAATACTAAATTCTCAGTGTGACCACCACCTTCTTACCCTATGTGATGCAAAGTAAAAAGCTTCTTAACTACCAAAAGTCTGTCTTGGCAGTAAATTGATGAATGCTTTTAGGAGACTTTAATTGAAAGCAGGGAAAAATTACTATATTTGATAAGGAGAACTTATTGTAATAAAGAATATAATTTGTTTAAAAAGGTACAAAAAAAAAAGGGGGGGGGTGGGAATATTTTACATTCAAGTTAAAAGGAAACCGATACAAGAAATCTCATATTCCAACAAATGGCAGGATGAGCTTACAGGAACACGTAAAGAAGGCCTTTACAGAAAAAAAGCTTTTGACTCTCAAGACTACATTTTGCCTCTTTCTCTTTGAGGAAAGACCAAACTGTGCCAGCTTGCACAATTTTTGAAAACACATGCTGCTGCCATTGACTGAAAGGCTCTGTTTTAAAAACATGAAATGCACTTGGGAGAAATTTGAACCCAGAGCCCTCCGGCTTCTGCGATTGTTTTCATGGCTTCATTTTGTTCCCTATCCCCTTTAATTTCAAAAAGCGTCATCAAACTCATAACAGGGTTTTTCATAACTTTTGTGAACTGGGCCACAGTCAAGAATTTCCACCCTGAGTAGTTTTATTGCATGAAGTTTCCCGCCTGTCATACAGGCCTCT
This sequence comes from Pavo muticus, assembly GCA_016647715.1. Classification (NCBI taxonomy): domain Eukaryota; kingdom Metazoa; phylum Chordata; class Aves; order Galliformes; family Phasianidae; genus Pavo; species Pavo muticus. The sequence goes on along the minus strand of JACDJE010000167.1, from coordinate 1,071,744 downwards.
GTAATGCTCAGCACATACATCTGCTTTTCATCTCACTTCTAAAGGAAAGTCCTGTGGACAGCTGTCCCTTTGAAATTAAGGAGCTGGGGAACAAATCAGGGTTCAAGTTTTTCAGAGCTATGGATGCTGTGTTTTAAACTGATCTGTTGAGAGAAGCACAAGGGAAAGCATTTCCAGCAGCAAGGCAAGCTGACGCAGTATAGCCTTTTGGAAAGAGAGCCAGGATCCACTGCACACAGAATCACATCCCCTGTAGATAGAAGTGAAAGCTTCCCAGACAGGTTTAAGTGAAAGACTTTTTAAAGGAAGTTATTGAGAATGGCTGAGACTGAGATATTAAAAAGGCAGGTGTCAAGAACTAAAATGAAACTTTAAAATTCTTGCAAAACATGAGATTTTGGAAAGAAAGCTCCTTCTACTCCATGCCTCCAAAGCAGCATTTATTCCCATGAGAATGTAACACAACAAGAATCACACTGCTGGCATCTTACGGACAAAAACGATCATGGAAATCCAATAAGAATAGTAGGATGCTATTCGGTGTAAACATTGTACAGTTTTCTGTAGTGCACGATTACAGCTCAAGCAAAACATGATGCCTGCAGTGTATGCTCTTCCTATAAAGAAAGGCTGAGGGAGTTGGGTTTGTTCAGCCTGGAGAAGGCTCCAGGGAGACCTCATTGCGGCCTTCCAGTACTTGAAGGGAATTACAAGCAAGGGGGAGACTGACTTTTTACATGGACAGATAGTGATAGGACAAGGGGGGGAGTGGCTTTAAACTAAAATAGGGGAAATTAAGGTTATATGTTAGGAAGAAATTAATTACTCAGAGGGCAGTGAGGCACTGGCACAGCTGCCCAGAAGAGCTGTGGTGCTCCATCCCTGGAGGCACTCGAGGCCAGGTTGGATGGGGCACCTGAGCTGGTGAGGGGCAGCCCTGCCCATGGCAGGGCGTGGGGCTGAGTGGGCTTTGAGGGCCCTTCTGTGATTCTATGACTCCATGGCTTGATTCTATGATTCTGTGATTCCATGCCATTCAGACTGCAGCTTCACAAGCATTCCTAGCTGGTGTAGGGCAAATCTTCTGCCAGGAGTCACCCTGGGTATCTGCTGCTTCCCACTGCAGTGCGTTCCTGCCTCAGGCCAGCAGTGGTGACTTCGGGGGTGGGAGGTGAAACAAAGCAAGAACCTGGTTTGGTTTAAAATTAACTTGTTCTTCCCGCCCTCTCTTTATGGGTCAACAGCGCTTTTCATGCACACTGATTTTCCCATTTGTTGTCAGAATAATTTTTAGAACTGCTGTGTACCCCTAAACGTCAAATGGGAGGAAAAGATTAGCAAGCATCCGTATGACTGTTACTGCCATGCAACATTTGCATGGGAGTAACCTGAAGATTTCCCTGTGGAAATAAGGGGCCTGTTGCGCCAAGTCCTCTTTACACATATAACTAGAGACACTCCCTGTTCCAAAGGCATTTAAAATTGATGAAGCAACACAAAGGAAAACAGTGTTATAATTACTGTATGAAGAGAATGTCTATGCACAGTGGTATTCCGTGATTTTCTGTCACATGGGAACTTTGGAAGAGTTGAGAAGTGAGTCTGGATCCCACCATACTAGCCTACTCCTTAAAAATAAATATCCTTCCTCTCTTATGTCATGAGTCAGCACACTTTTCCAAAATGGTGCACTCAGCCTAACTGTTGTCAGATTGCTTGGGGAGACTCTAACCTGACATATTTAGCACATCCTTCCCACAGCTCTCACAGAAGCACAAGGATGTCAGCTCTGATCAGACTCAACCAGGGCTGCAAAACCCATCACGTTAGTAGATCTAAGATGGTCTAGAAAGTAATTCTTCCAAAAGCTACTGCCCAGTCTGTGCTTGAAGACAGACACATGAGGCTGCAATGGGCAGCATTTCTAGCAGGCTGCCCTAAAATAACAGTCTAGAAATTAGTATTATATTAATCTAGACAATGTTTTTAGACTTAGAAACATCTAAACCATAAGAACTCTTTTGGAGGTGGGCTACTGCTTTGGATCTCAGATTGCAGCCCCATCTGCTGTGAAGAGCTGTCAATCCAACCTATCCAAGTCTGTGGCTTTCTGTCCAGTATGGCATAATATATAAAGCAAAGGATGCCACAGTAACTGTATTGTGTTTGCAGTCTGTACAGGTGGTTAAAAAAAAACAGATCATAGAAGAGTTTTGTTATCTATACTTCTCTACTTACTATTTGAAGAATGATTCATATGACCTGAGCATTTAGAAGACTGCAGTGCCATAAGAATAGAATGGGGAGGAGGAACACATTCTTTAATCAACGTCTATGCATGGTTAGAAAGCTGCAGACAGTTCTCAGTCACTGAAGCAGGTTAAATTTTGTGCATCACCACCACGTAAGGACTCCTGTGCTAGTTCCTAGTGAGGGTCAATCTGCCCCAGTGTCCCGCCTGCCAGTGGCCAAGAGAAACTGGGATTGAAGCGTGTAGAGCCTAAAAATACACTTACCAGGCATCTCCAAACCTTTTGGATCGTGCAACATATCAGTAAAAAACCTTTGAACATGCACCCCCACTATATGCATTTTCACTTATTTATAAACCATACCCATGCACTACTGAAGTTCTGACATTTTCTTCCTGCACCCCCATGGATCATCTTGTGCATTCCCTGGGGTGAGCGCACCCTGCCTTGGAGACCACTGCTAGAGAGGATGTCACCCCATTTTTATAGCATTTCTAGAAACAATAAATAATACTTTTTATTGCAGACATGTTAGTCACCGGACCTCACTCAAGCAGCGCAGACCTGCCTTATTTGGCTACCAGCAATCACGACACACTTGCATTTACCTCATGCACACTGAATGTGATACCAGTTAGAAACAGAAAGGGACAATTTGTCCAAGCATAAAAAAACCCCGTTGCCGTAACAAGCCAGGAACATCAATTTAATGTGGGAAATATTAATAGGAACTGGAAATTGTTCAAGAACATTCTACTGGGTATTAAAAAAAAAAAAAAAAAAGTGCCACAAATCTACAAGTAGGAAAGAATTCATGCTGGGGAAGAAAGAACGTGTGAAACATAGAAGATGCAGAAATGTTAGTCAAACGCCATCAATCAAAATACAAAGAATGCAAAAAAGGATAATGGCAGTAAACTGCAAATGTAAAAAACATTTTGCTGAACACAGCAATATGAAAAGCTCAGTGGGCATTATAGTTAGAAGGAACAAGAAATTAATTGCAGTAAAAAAATATTCTATACCAAATATCCCCATTACTACAAACAGGTATCATCACAGTTTTGAACAAAGGCTCAGAAAAGACAGATGGGTTCATCGCTACTTCTATTCCAATTTCAGAATGAAGCAGGAGGATAAGCTTGCCCAACAAAATGTTGTAGATGGAACAGAAAGCCTGGCATCAAGAATAAAGAGTGTGATGAAGAGTCAGTCGCAATTACACATTTACAAATCAAGCAGCCTAGTGGGAAACAAGTGTCATGGAAAGGACCTTTGAATTGCCAACTTACTCCAAGTATTAAAAAAGAATAAAAAGATAATCCTGGAAAATGTAGACCTCTTAGTCACATGCTGAATCTGGACACATAATGAGAATTTTCACTTAGGAGGCAATGAGCATAGAATTGTATGCTTCAGATGCGATTAATAATGATCAATAAAATTTCAGGAAGCATGGGTTTTGAAAATAAAACCTTTTTTTTATCTTCTTCTTTTCCTATTGTTCACATCTGTCCTACAATACTAAAAACTGCCTTCAGAGCAAGAACTCAGTAGATCATCACAAATTCTAGTGTAGCTAGTTTTGTCCCAACCACTGCAGGGGATGCAAACCTTGGTGGGATAGAAAAACCTAAGCTGGTCCTGGCACACCAGGACTCCGGGCCAGCTCCAGTGAGGGGAGCTGAAGTTGTGGGGCTTAGCTTAGGGATGAGTTTTCATGATCTTTATGCACAAGAAGCCTAAGTTGCTGAGAATTTTTTTTCTCACTCTGAATGAGAGAGAACTGTATTTTCCTAAAGATTTCTAAATCAACCTACAAGTATAAACCAGATTTGGGAAGGACACTTCTGAGTTTCTAAATTTGACAGCTACAAGCCAAAATTCAGAACATGACACATAGTGCAAAAACAAGTTTATGAAATTGTATTTGAATTCTCTACACATGCTGAGAATTGCCATCTTTGTAGAATGATAGAATCATAGAATCCTTAGAGTTGGAAGGGACCTCTGAAGGTCATCTAGACCAGCTCCCCCGCAATGAACAGGGACATGTACAGCTAGATCAGGTTGCCTGGGGCCTTATCCAGACTCACCTTGAAAGTCTCCAGGGATGGGGCATCAACCACGCCACTGGGCTACCTGTTCCAGTGCCTCACCACCCTCACTGTAAGATTTTTTCCTTATATCCAACCTAAATCTACTCTCTTTGAGCTCGAGACCATTTCCCCTTGTTCTATCACCATAGACCCTCCTAAAGAGTTTGCCCCCTTCTTTCCTGTAGCTCCCCTTTAGATACCGAAAGGCCAGTATCAAGTCACCTTGGAGCCTTCTCCAGGCTGAAGAGCCCCAGCTCTGTCTCATTTAAAAATTTCTGACTTTTATTGGCATAAATGTGTTGAGAATGTCTGTTTTCATCTGAGTTCTCAGATACAAACATGTCTATGGATGCATAATTGAGAGTATGTTCTGTTTGTTAATCATTAGTAATAATGTTCTAATTCTGTATCCAAACTCCAATAAAAAACTGTGGAGCAGAAAAACTAAGTGATCAATCATATGTCACAAGCAGCAAGCAGTGAAACAGCTCATAAGCATAGGTATCATGTTCCTTCTCAATCTTCAGGTGAGGACGCTGAAAACCATTCTATCATGAGAAATCAAGACTGACTAACGAATGATGTGAACAAGCAAACAAACAAACAAAAAGCTAAAATTATCTTATACTTTATGTAACACACATTCTGATATTGCATCATAGCCCCAATTAGTTACTGTGCTTTCATGCACCAAGTTATCTTTTTATGCACCATCTTGATAAAGGTTGTGTGCAAACAGGAAAGATCCGATCTTCTGTCTGGTGTCAACTGTTGCCTCCATTAGTTTTGACAGAGTTACTCCAGCTTTACCAGCTCAAAAGGAAGAGCTGAACAAAAATGTCACAAGCCACAGTGATATTAATGAGGATTGTTAGTGTTCTGAAGGACATAGGTCTATTAGCCTTTAATAGGTTTATTAGATTTTGTGTATAGGTTTTATATGCAGATATACATACATTTACATTCTGATTCCTGCAGTGTTTCCTGTCTGTTGGCCTATATTTTATTTCCACGGAGGCTTCTCACCTTTTCCTTGTGCTGTTTCACATGGTGGTTCCCCAACCAGATGAGCATGCAGATTTTATCTTTATCTCACTGACAGTGTCTGTATAAGTCAGCACTGACGTTTTTGTTTCCTAGGGGTCCCTCAAGCTACTCTGCACCAAGTGTCATTCAGCATGTTTTCTCTTCCTGCCTCACACCTTCCACTCATACATCTATAACTGTTAACTTGTTGATGTCTCTGTTTTATCCTGTGCCTGCCTGTAGTCTTCCTCCATATTCTTGGATTACTGGAGATACATGGATCAGATATGGCTTTTGTGAGGACAGTACCACTGCCTCAGAGGCACTTAGTAAAAGCTGCATTAGCTATACTCCATTGTGAGCCCAGGAAGCCCCAGCTGCCCAGTCTCCATGTAAGCAGTGCTATTTTTAGTTTGGTGCCACCTTTTGCAGATTTTCTAACATTTTATTTCATTTTCTTAGTAAAAACATATGGCAAACAGATGCCTAAGCCAGGCCCCGGGCACCCATTTCTTGTTCCTGCGTTTCCAGAATATCTGGGAAAATTCTGAGGTTTATGCTAATATACACCGAACTTGCAGTTTATTTCAAGTGCAACCTCACGGTGACAGGCATGTCATTTAAAAATCGAGTTTCTGTCTCTTTTTTTTTTTTCATGGGCAACCTTGAAAACATAAATCAGGATTCAAAGATGGTAGCAGCTGGGTATCAATCATAGGAAGCAAGGATGATGTAGAGATCTTCCTTCTCCTTCCCACACACATCTCTAAAAATTCAAAATAAATCAGATTCATCTACAAATATCGGTTTACCAGTCCCTCTCTTAGGTAACACTTCCTGCACAATGGTATGATCTTGGCTATGTCTGAGATAAAAGAAGAATGAGCAGTAGTCTTGAAAATGTTAAATCTAGCTCTGCTTAAAAATCACCATTCCCCCTTGGGTTTAGAATTTAGCTATTTTGCACATTTCTGCAGTGACCAAGGCAACTATGACATAAGAGAGAGCATGCTCTAAGCCAACATGAAAACACGAAGGCCTTCAGTAGGGCTGTCAGTCTCTGTCATACACATTTTTCCCAGGCACTAACCTTGGTTTATATTGTAATTCTTCTTTCCCTCACCCTGTGTTCTACTATCCTACAGAAACACATTTAAGATTCATATTGCAATACGTTTAAACTTATTCTGATTTTCAGAAGTATATTTATTTTGGAGAAAGTTTATCTTGGTAAGAGGGACCACACACTAATTCCAGCATTATTTATTAAGGCTACTATGTCATTAATTTCTCACATGGGACCTGAAAGCCAAGGAACGCTATCTCTGGTTTCCCTCTGCTCTGTCTCTTTCCCAGGATTCACTCACTGCAGAAATTTAAACTTATAGCTGGATCTATCTCCCAAGCATGCCCAAGATGTGTCAAGATATGCTTCAGATATCAAACGTCAGAATGTAGATTTATTCACATAATTCAAATGTTTCATTTAGAGGCTATTTAAATGAACAGCCTCTTGAATTAATTGTCATACTCTCTTTTTCCTCACTAAAAATGTTGCCTTTTTTACAAATGATAAGAATGTAGCAATTCCCTGGATTTTTTTTTATTAATATGAAACAATTAATTATTGCTGAATTAGATGATCTTACCATTTGAAGGACATGCAGTGGAAGTGTCGACATACATACACTGAATGAAATTGTTCTGAAACAGTACGTAGTCAGGAAGTGCTATGAGCTCTGGGACCATAGTCCTCCTCAGAAGTGATTTACAGGTATCTTGTTCTGTATTTTACATCAAAATTATCTAGGGGAAAGGAAGAGAGAGAGAGAAATATAAAACAACTAAGTCAATGCCAGATAGATTTGTGAATTGTACACATGATTTCCAAGAGATGTTTCTTTTCCTCCTGCACAAAATTTAGCAATGCAAAATGTTGCTTACGAATAAAGGATTCAATTTTCTTGTCCATAGGGAGAAAGAGTTAAAGAAAGATGTCTGCAGATTTCTCTGCACTGAATGAGAGACTGAAGTTACTCCTTATGGCTCATGTCCCAGACTCTGTTGTCAGCTGCTAAGCCATTTCCACTGCACTCTCTCAGTATCATGCTCCTTTAACTGCCTCAGCGCTCCTAGTTGTTGTTTTATTATTGATTATTTGTTGCTAGTTTTGCGTGTGAGCAAAGCATTTGGTAGCTTGTCTTTAGTGCCCATGAGGGGCAGCTGCAGACCAAAGGTGTTAGAAGCCACTTGGAGCAGAAGAAATCCTATGTCCCCCTGTCATTAAGTGGCTGCATTGTGAGTCCCTTCATCCTGCACCAATTTCTGTTTCACTCTGGACTGATTATACATCTCTGCCTACAGACCCACAGGGACCACAGGAGAAATGTGATTGGAAAATAATTTGATTTCTAGCTTAATTCAATGAAACAGTTGTACTGGTTTCTAAAATGTAGGGATTTTTTATTTTCCTGGAATCAGTGTTTGAAGAAAACAGATTGCCATCACGTGCATTGAAAATGGCATTTAACAGTGACTTTATCATATGTATTGGAATATTAGCAGATACATTATGTGCAGAAATGTAACACGTTTCACCTTCTCCATCTAATCCGAGAGGTTCTTATTTTCCAGCCACCCACTCGGGCATGCAGTTATTCATTAAGTACAAAAATGAACTGCACACCTGAAATATATTCAGATTATTGTAGAACTGCCTCCACCTTGCTGCCACAATTGTCAAGGTAAAAATATCTGTCTCTTTCTCAAGAGATAGATGATGATAATACAGAAATGCTTCTACTCTCAAGGTGCCTGTACTAATACAAGGAGTCAATTCTATTTAAAAATAAATCCACATTTCAGCAGTTGCTGTACTTGATGCATGCATTTCACGCACACGCATATAAAATGTTAGAAAAGTTATTTACCTGTAATCACACATTTAGAAGTTAGGAAATAAAAGAGCCAAGAATGTTCCGCGCCCGAGGAAACTTATTTTCCCCCTTTATGTGGTAGTATTATGATACATCGTTAATTATATGAATACATGCTGCTTCACCTCAGGAATTTGCCTTGTTTAATCCAAAGAACACCTTTTCCTTGTCAAATTTTCTACTGAGCCACCAGTGCCATGAGCCCCCATTACTGGGAGTTGGAACTAGGTGATCTTGGAGGTCCCCTCCAACGCAAGCCATTCTATGATTCTGTGATTTAATATCACCTTTGGCCCAGTTTTCTCAGCAAACAAAGCTTCCAGTGTTGCGCTATCTTTCTGTCCCTCAGTCCACTACTGAGCACTTTTGAACCCATGGGCTGATTTCAACCAAATCTAACAGGAAAGCTGAGGTTTAAGGAAGGAAATCTCACCGATGTCCCGTAATAGCTGGGGAAATTAGAAATCCCCTACTGAAGTAAAGCCTGAAGCACAAACCCTGGCACCAAGCCTCCAGGCAGCCCAGCCCTGAGGCAGCCATACTTTGGAAGCTGGCCTTACCTCACCTTGCAGCATGCACAGCACGATGCGCTTATATGCCCACCACAGCACTCATATGGCTTCTCTCTTCTGAGCACTTCTTTTAAAAAATTGTTTAGACACCAGAAATGCTCTGGGTGCAGTACCCAGGAGGGTGATGATGGGGATTATACTTCTTTCTGTTGGCATCAACTTGTATAAGGGCTGGTCTGAAAACAGTGCATCCTATTTTCTTACATGGGCCCACGACATCGGAGGCGGATGTTGCTGGTATGGCAGTAGAAGTTGAACCTTCCCACCAATATCCTGTTACATGTTATTGCTGTGAGACAGATGGCAGCAGAGGGGCAGTCTGACTCAATGGCGTCTGACATGGAAGTGCAGATGAAGCGAAAGTGTGGAACTGAATTCCTCCATTGACATTCATTGACACTTGCTGGACATTTATGGATACCAAACAGTGGATGTCAGCACAGTGAGGCAGTGGGTGGTCAAACGAAGTGAAGCAGTGGGTCATCTCTGTTTGTGCAGATGTTTACTACCACAGCATACAGGCTCTTGTTCATCACAGGCAAAAATGTATAGCTAATGGTGGTGACTGTGTAGAGAAAGAGTGTTTTGTACTCTTTGGATCTGTGGTAGTTTGCATGGAAATAAATAGGAGGCATTACTTTCAGAACAACTTAGGAACATAGGAGACATTAGCTTCTTTTCTCTTCTTGCTGCTTTCATTGCCCTCATCATCTTGCTTTGGTCTGCCTGACTTTTTGGGCTCTATAGTTTTCCCCTGCCTTGCACACTCCATTCGTCATTAAAACTCCCCTTCTAAGCTAAACGTTTGGGCTGTGCCATTTATATTTGCAGCCCGGAAGCCTGTGGTAAAAATTCTCCATTCAAGGCACGTCAGGGCAATTTCAGTATTAGGTGATAAAAATTTCCCCTTCTTCCTATGCACACAAGCCACCCTTCAGTCAATGTTTCCAAGATCGTCCAGTCTCTAAGATAATAGAGCTGGGTCACAAATCACAGCTACGATGTCTGTGTCAAAAAATAAAATAAAATTTAAAAAATATAATATATATAAATCAGCACACTATCACAGGGTTCCCCAGCCATTGCTGCTAATCATGGATCTTGGACAACGTATTGTAATCTTGCTAAATACTGCCAATACAGATGTTTGCGCAGTGGGAGGAAATGGATTAAATCCCAGTGTTCTTTTTATTCAAACACTGCTTCCATTTTCTCTCATAAGACAGAGGTGTAAAAGCACACGGTTGGTAACCTCTGGTGTATTCATAATTGCCATATGTGTCACATATGCACACATTTTCACACCAGTTTTGCTGAATGAGCTTTTACTGCCACTCTTCTTTATTAAAAATGGGCTTGTTTAGCTTGGAGAAGAGAAGGCTCTGGAGAGACCTCAATGCAGCCTTCCAGTACTTGAAGGGAGCTTACAAGCAGGAGGGGGACTGACTTTTTACAGTCTGATAGTGATAGGACAACGGGTAATGGCTTCAAACTCCAAGGGGGGGAAATTTAGATTAGATAGAAATTTTTCACTCAGAGGGTGGTGCTGTGGTGCCCCATCCCTGGAGGCGCTCAAGGCCTGGTTGGAATGGGGCACTGGGCAGCCTGAGCTGGTGGGGGTCAGCCCACGGCAGGGACGTGGGACTAGATCACCTTTAAAGTCCCCTCCAACCTAAGCCATTCTATGATTCTATGAAAATCACTAAATGCAGGCAGTGAAGAACTACAGCATCTTTAAAATGCATTCATTCAGCGCTACCTGTAATACATCTCAGCAAATCTGCTTGTGCATCCAGCCCACCTCCCAAGAATAAACATTTCCTCATTTTTTAAAATTCCCAGTCTTAATTGCCTTGCAGAATAACCACCTCTTTTTATTTTTTCTCTCTCTACTGATTTAGAGTTCTGATTTGCTGGTTCAGTTCACATCCACATGTACTTAGTGACACATAACACTCTGCTTTGGCAGAAAATTGCTAACAAAAGGCTGAAGCAAGACTGGACATCACTCTAGAGAAGAAACACTACTAAAACTACAGTACTAATCTCCAAAGTATAGCAAAAAAAAAAAAAGAAAAAAGAAAAAAAAGTAATTTAAACTTTGAAGTACAACTCTATGCCTTGTCACTATGATAAGTTATTTTGGTTGACTTTCAGTATGAAAGTCTGAATCACTGAAATATGACTTTTTTTATCTTATATAAGTCAAATCCTGGTGACACTGAAATCAATAACTTACTTTGATAAAATGTGAATATTATCTGAGAAATTCATATTACAAATTATTTGTTTTAAAACCTAACAGCTGCGCTCCTTTGGCCTTTAAAAATTAAACACTAAATTGATAAAAATACAGCTTAATGTAGCTTAGCATGCTATTGCTTTCAATGTCTCTTTATAACTTCCAAATCCATAAAAGAATTAAAAAATAATTTTATATAATCATGTGTATCTAAGGAAAATCTACCATTTTGCATTAAAATTTTTACTTTTCATACAGTCTTCTTGAGAAGCGTTGCTAGCTTTGTCACACAGAGCTACTGTGTGCTCTTTGCAAGTTACTTCAAGAGCAACTAGGTAGATAGAGTAAGACTGTTTGATAACTGCAACCTGTGATGGAAAAATAGACCAAACAGCAAGTTTCAAAACTTACTGCCAGTCTTATCTCCTAAAAAGAGTCTGATGAGTTAACAGGCACGATGCTGAGAGTACAATCAAAGGTATCATGGATGGGCATGTTTGTTGAATGGGTCCAGAAAGTCTAGGGCAGTGCTGTGAAGAGTTAGAACATTACTTACCACCTGGAACTGATAATACAAACAGAGGGAGTGGAAAGCGCCATTCCCTTGCAATTCATGGACAGATCTATGGCAATGACTGGAATTAATCTCCGTCAGAACAATAGCCTTAGATGTATAACACATTTCTGCATTTCATGCAACACACACCAGCATGGTTGGATTAGATGATCTTAGTGGTCTCTTCCAACCTTAATGATTCTATGATATCTCAGCATTTTCAAATGAAGAGTTTTGGTGACTTACATACAACATTGGCACGGTGGTTACCAGTGTCATTTGAGTGTCCTTTGCTTCAGCTATTGGTGGCTGTGAATGTCCATCTTTAACATCTCTTCCTCTCCTTACAGTACTGATATCGTTGCTACATGTTATTATGAGTGCTTTTAGCACTGCTACAGGGCATCTAGGTCTGCCAGAGAGCAACACAAGACATAGGGCATTTGGACAGTGGAAAATGTAAAGAGCTTTGAGGATGAGTCATACATACTGGAATAGAGATGAGGAAAGGACAAGAAGGTGATCTCCTGAGGTATTGGATCCCTCCTCTTCCAGTACTTCACTGTATCACTTTGGAAAATGATGACAAGTATTGCTATTGAAGAGCAGACGCCGCAAGAGACTGGACAAATCAGAAATAAGTATAGTCATGAAGAAGTAAAATTAATTATAAAACTCTAAGAAAAACAGCTACATTAAAAATTCTTACTTCAAAGAATACCTAAGAGATCTGAGAAACTACTTGTAAAAGAAAGTTGGATAGCAGACTTTGCACTTAGAACCACAGAAATGTTGTCTCAGTTTCTTTTGAGGCCTGAGGCTTGTAAGAGCTGTTTTGTATTCATGACCTCCATCCTATTCACTTTGGAATTGCTGTCCAACTCAAGGGGTGACCCTCAAGATAAAGCAGTTAGACACACTGAAAATGAGATCTGATAGGATTAGTCAAATGATGCTACTGCTGTGCAAAGTTGCCAAACACAGCCACATACCAATTGAAGGTTTTTTGCCCAATGATTCACCCATCTGTGACTGTTGTAGAAGATGACCACTCATAAATGATTGAAATCCATCCTGTGGACAGATTTGCCACCTGGATTTAAAATTGCTAAAATAACTCATACTCATACACCAGCCAAGCATTAAGCTAATGCCCCTCTTAAGCTTTTGCACACAAAGCAAATATCTCTGTTCACAGTACCTCACAGAACATTAATCCAATTACTATTTCTGAGGTGAGAAATGAAGCAATTTTAGTCATACTTCAGGGTTTAATTCAAATTATAATAATGGTATTTTAAAAATAAACATCTTTAACTAAAAACTGTTTTTCCCACAAGTTTATGTTTGTTTTTTTTTTTGTTTGACGGATGACTGTAACAGTAAGAAATCAGATTTTAATGGCTCACCTAAATACTACACAAAGATGTAAATATTCAGTGCAATGTGCAGGAAATTAGTGGTAGCATTAGCAGTAATGGGACTTGCATGGCTAATTCTCCACATAGCTAGCTGAACATGTATCCCAAAGTACTCATCAAGAAATAGAAACTTTCAATTACATTTTAAACTAAAGTAGGCTTTAGAGGCTTTCTTTCTCTGAGCTCAGTCTCAATAAGACTGAAATTCAGGGCTTCATAACGTTGCTGCTTTATTAAAAGTAAATAGAGTAAGATTCAAACATTAAAGAAGAAAAAAACAACTGACAAAACACCCTTACTGGGGATCTAAGTCTCTTTGGATCATGTATATTCATTTATGCAGCATCTTCATTCTATGGTTGCAGTACTTGAGAACTTCACAGTTTCAGCGTATAAAAGACACTCCCTGTGAGGTAGGCAGTGAAAAGATAACTTTGCAATGCATTTGATATCCTTCACCTTTGCACCTTTGACACGAAACCATTCTTCATTTCAGGAAATGCTGATGAGCACCTCTGCAGCAGAACAACCTAGCAAGGCAGAAAGAAACATGTTTGACATCTGAACCTAAGCCATTTATATTATGTCAGCATTTCAACTTGTGGTTTAGACCTACCAAGAAGGAGGAGACATTGATGGAGTTAGTTAATTGTAAGTGACTATCTTCTCGTTCTGCGTCTTTCAGAGAAAAGGGTCTGACTTCTGCCATGAGCAACTTACACTTTTCAAGATAATACCAGCAAGCATCACTGTAAAGATCCAGGTCATATGGGGTTTCCTAGATAGAAAGAAACTGATGGATAGTAGAAGATGTGTAAGACAGAAATAAAGCAGTGCAGGACCAAAGAGGGCTCTGATTTGATAAATTATATTTTATGACTTATTAAGATAATGTTTCAGTTACATTTAAAATTGGACACCACTTGCCATGTATTAGAAATGACAGTTACATTCTAGTAAGAGATGTTGTATTAACCTGACATTCCTTCTCTTCGCTTCTGGCTCACCCTGCCTCCTCCTAGTGTGAACTTCTTTCTTGTGAGTGAAAAGACTTCTTTGTAGAATTTCACTATTTATTATGCAGCTTTCAATCATTTTCAGTGCACCTGTATGGACAGTTCTTAAGCTAAGTAGACAGCCATTGAGCTGGCCAAGTAACACGTTGGGGTTACAGCAGAGACTTCCAGGAAAACTTTTCAGACACAGTTAAAAACCAAACGAAAAAAGAGAAATGTATCAAATGATAGGAACTATTAGGAAAACAACAGACAACAAAACAAAAAATACAACTGCAAGATTGAATAAATCTGTCTTATGCACACAAAATAAATATAGTGTGCAGCTCTGTTCCCCTCATCTAAAATAAATACATTAAAAAAAAAAAAAAAAAAAAAAGTAATATCAAAACTGGAAAAGGCCCAGAGAAATAAACCAAAAAGGATGATAAAATGTGTATACTAATGTGTCCAGAAGGAGTGGCTGAAAAAGCCAGGATATTTCAGACTCCCAAGATGACAGCTAAGGGAAGAAATGAGATCTACATGATGCTGAATAGCATGGAGAGGGTGGACTGGAATCATTTGCCAGAAAGAGCCAGGCTTGTAATGCAGAGGGCAGCAAATTTGTGAAGATCCTTGTCAAAGAGCTTTGTGGCTGAAAGAACTCTATTTCATTTGCAGGGGAGACTGGGTGAACACATGAAACAGACATCTACTGGAGTTAATGGGAAAACAAAGCACATCTGGCTCAGGACACCCAAAATGTAAAAAAAAAAGTCAAAGGCTAGGAGAATGTTAAGGAGGAACGATTGCCTTCTTCTTCCTTTCCCCTCATTATGAACTTGTGAGCACTGCTGGAGACAATACAAAGCTAGATGGTATACAAGGCCCTTGTACAAAGATTAATAGGTCATTATACAGACGGGGAAATTCCAGATTAACTTTGATTCTACTTGAAGGCTGACACAGATTTTAAACCAAAAACAATCTGATAAACTTTTTATCTCCAGAAAAAAAGAATTTCCGGGAAATGTTTTCCAGAGAATGGTTTTAAACTGAGACAGGGGAGGTTTAGGTTAGATATTAGGAGGAAGTTTTTCACACAGAGGGTGGTGACGCACTGGAACAGGTTGCCCAAGGAGGCTGTGGATGCCCCATCCCTGGAGGCATTCAGGGCCAGGCTGGATGTGGCTCTGGGCAGCCTGGTCTAGTGGTTGGCGACCCTGCACATAGCAGGGGGGTTGAAACTAGATGATCATTGTGGTCCTTTTCAATCCAGACCATTCTATGATTCTGTGATGCTATGATTCTGTGAAATGTCCCATAATCCAAACTAGCTGGGCTAAACCCCTATTCACCTCTTCTCTGAGCAGGAACAACCTTCTTGGCAGAGCTAAACAACATACTGTCCTTCTGATTATCTAGGGAGGAGATGAAGCAAAGAAGGCAGAGACAACTCCAGAAGTCTTAAAAGTAGTCATAACATCAAATCAGTCAGTGAAAAATGTAGATTTTCTACTTTTTAATTTATTTCTAAAATTCCCTGGAATTTTTATTGACCAGACCATTGTTCATGATCTGCATGTGTTAGAGAAGCAGCAGGACCAGAATTACTTTCCTAATGAAGAAAGAAAAATTAAAAATGCTTCAAAAGCATTTTAATTGAATCTGTTTATGAATGCAAGCCCACGATATGACACCTCTGGTCAGCAGTTAAAAGACATTCTGAATGGCTCTCTCAAGCCTGAATAGTTTTACAGAATAAATGTTTACTAGTAAGTATAGTGGATGAATTTTAAAAATGAATATTTGCTCAGCTGATTCACCACCACCTTCTTTTTTTTTTTTTTTTTTTTTTTCCCCCCGACTACAGTTTGTATCTTCTTGCATTCAGAAATGTTGTAATCTGGACAAAGAATGAAATCCTCACCCTGCTAAATTTTACCACTGACCTGAAAGGCACTAAGATTTGATACAGAATTTCTAAGGTCTTATATGAAAACAAAAAAATGAACATTTACAACATTTACTTCACTTGCTAAAAGTGTCTTGTGTGGAAACTCCTTTTTCAATTAGGATGACTTGTAGGGATTTGTCCTGAGCTGATACTGACGTAGGTCAGCCCTATAACAACAGACAAATGGGTGCAAAACACAGTCCTGTTAAACACTTTTTAATCAAATTGGTTCAACCTTCTCCTGAAGTAAAGTAAAACTCCTTATGTGACCTTCCAAATGAAATGAGAATATTTGACATATCGCTGCTATGGCACATAATGAAAGCTGATTGTTAGTTTTAAGGGTGAGAATACTTCTGCAGATCCAGTGGCAATGAGAAAGTGTTGGACAAAAAGGATGGGTCTTCATTAAATTGCAGTCATGTGGCAGTTTCCAGCCACAAATCTAGCAGTACTTGTTTTAAAATTTTATCTCTTTTTGTTATGCCAATTGGTGGACTGCTGGGAAGCACAGGAGGAGCTCTGCCATTTCAGGCTCCCCAGGCAAAGCACTGTACATGTGTGTTCCAGGAATGCCCTAGGTGTGAGCTCTCACCAGCAAGCGATGCTCTTGTCAGCAGGGAAATTCTGCTGTGGTCCAGGTGTTGTGGGTAGTTTCTGTAGCCACTAACTTTCCTGGGTGACTGTTTCTGGGGCAGCTGCTGTACGTGGAAATCACAGTGTGAGACTTGTCAATATGCTGGAAAAGACAAAAATAGCCTATGTGAGCCGGGAGGAAATGTTCCTCTCCAAATAAAAGCTGCTTTGTGCTAATAGATTTCTCTCTTCCTTTTACACTCAATTCAGTGTAATTGTTTTGATGAATATGTTAATGAACAGTAAACCTCTTCTGTGTCATTATCATTTGGGAGACCTTCTTTCTGCAACATCATACAGGTGATTCTCAACCACATGTGAGCTGGTTTTGAAGCAAATTACACTAAAATGCATTGTATCAGATTTCCACCAATCCTCAAACTAAAACACAGCTTTTGTTAACAGTAGCTAACAGCTTCCCCCCAAATCAACACACAGGATTTTGTTTAGATCATGAAGACAGTTTCAGAAAATGCTGCCACATATTCCTCAAAATACCATATCAAGAATCACTGAAAAAACTTGGTTTTGTCAGGGACGTATGTTAGAAGGAGATCTCAATTTGAACCATGTTGCGCTCCTTAAAGACTGTGGGAGAGAGCAATGTTGGCTGGAACACAGTAAAGACTGTTTTCCATGACACAATGGAAGCTTTATTACCAGCTCTTGCCAGCACAAGTCTTTTGATAGAGAAAACAGTGTATCTGTAATAACAATGCATTAAAAAGGCAACAGAATGTTGAAATGCTCTACTGGAAAAATATCTATCTTTGGGAACATAATGTAAGTATCTGGGAAGTTCTGTGTTTATTGAGTAACGCTCACTGAAATGCCATCCCTAGACTGAGTTATCTCAGGGACTGCACATAAAGGAAAGATTGCTGAACACAGAGCAGTAAGACAAAGTGAAGAAACCATATTAAATGAATCGCTTATCTGGATCCTGCCTCTCAATTCATATATTAGAGGACTAAGAATGAACTTGTGGAAGCTCTTCCTCAACTGGATGTGCAGCAGTTCTCTACTCTCCTAGGAGTCTTCATGATCATTTTTCTTCACTGATGATACAGAACAGTTTCTCTGATAACTGAGTAAGAATACACAGATCTACAAGAGGCCCTTCAAAACTGACCACAGACATGCAATACAAGTCTGAGTCTGCCTTTAATTCAGCAAGTCCACCTCCATCCGCGCTTGACATTTTTTCTGAGGTATCTTCTGCCATCAGAGGTAGTATTTTCCCAGACCTGAAGGTGGAACTCTTGTTCCTTTGATGATCTTTATATGATTGCCATAGTATTTTGCATTGTCATTTCTTTTCCTTGGAGAAATACAGAATTCTTGGAAGTCACTGCTTGGTTGTCTGGGAGATCACGTTAATGACGGTAGCAAAACTGGACAGTCAGGTTTGAACCTTGTGAGCACAATGAGATGCGCCAGGAGCTCTTCAGACAACGCCTGTCTGAACTCACAAAAAAAAAATCTTTCTTTTTGGAAACATCTTTGATATCCTGTTCCTTCTTTTGCTGCCACGTACGTAGACTTCTTGGTCTTCTTCTGGAGCCAAGGCATTTAAGGACAGAAAAGGCAGAGTATAATTTTGTAGCCATAACATCACCGCATCAGACTGCACAGAATATCTGCCTATATATTTTGCATCAAAACTGCCGCTTCATATACTTTAGCTATAGTACATCTTTGGCAAAAAAAACCAATCCAGTTGCATTTGATGTTCCTCTAGATTTGTTTCAGGGTATTAGCAAAAGTTTTATCCTGGGAGTTCATGTCCCATTACATATCATAATGCCCAGGTTCCTGTCAGTTCTGCCTCATGCCAGTTACTCTCCTTCAACCTCAGAACCAAGGGTGGTTTTGAGGCCTTATTTTGAATGTCAGCCTTCAATTGGACTGTCTTAGGAAAAATATGTTTACAAACGACATTACCATTACTCACTGTTATTACTATTTACAACAGCAGAGTCATAATTTTGTAATTTGTAATTCTATATTTTTGTCTAAGTCGTTGCTAATAGCACCAAGCCAAGAACAAGCTTCCCCAAAAGACATCCATATGATAAAACTTCATTTACAATCACTTCTCTTCAGAGCTCCCAATTGAACCAGTTTTTAATCCACTTACAATGAACTACACAGACTTTATAGTCTATGCTGTATTTATGAAAACAGCATACTGTTCTAACTTAGATGAAATCTATTAAATCAACACTATTACCACTATGAATTAAACTTATATTCAAGTGTATTTAATCAAATCTTTTCCATACAAGCGTATTCAGCAGCATTTAATTATGTGTATTTAATGACTGCATCCCAGGTCAGCGCTTCCATGTTTCTTCCAGAGTACCCATACCAAACTGGTTACGCTATGCCAGATCAAATCATCTTCACCATTTTTAAAATATATGTGCAGTGTAAACATTTTTAGCACTTTTTTTTCATACTTTAGCACTCTCCAGCTGTGTTGTGAGCAACAGAACTAATTAAGGCTGTGGATTCTGTGGATTTGGATCCTTTAGCCCCTAAACAATTTTAATTGCAGTAACTACAATTTCTTCTCCATGTGCCCTACAAAAATCACATATATCACACTGGAATGATGTGTATGAAAAGTGGATGGCTGATATATAAGTACTGAATGGCTGACTGCAGCTAGGAAGAATGTGTAGGAACTGATGTTCTTGCCTGCTTTTGTCTGGCTGAGGAAACAAATTTAGGTTTAAATACCAATTTCCACAAAGCTTAAATAAGCAGAATGACTTACTCCAAACTACACCAGAACTAGTCCGAAGGATATGGAATGACAGACAGATGAACAGATAGCATAAATCTTGTTCAGAACATAAAAATCAACTTAAACTTGTCAGTTCTCTTAGTAGAATCAAGGACAGTTTAAAAATGTTCTATGCTATTAGTGGCACTGCATCCTCATTAATTGTTGCTATAGAGATATTGTCAGATAGCCAGATAGTTTAACTAACAAATAGTTATCTCTATTCAGAGGCGGCAAAATGACCAGAAGTGACAGTGGGCTGCCCTTGGATGTTTGCCGTATTTAAGTGAAACCTGTGCTGTCAGCACACCTACATGGCACAGCGGCTCTGCTAGCCAGAGGTTGGAATACTGAGATAGCAACTGATTACCTGTGTGAGATACAAACAGAATCCACTTATTTTCAAATTAGCATTTTCATTAATTACTTTCTGAATAACGTTGTAAACAAAGAACCACTACGCGAGAGGGGAGTGGAATCTCACCGATATGACCTGGGCTGCTTTTGTCCCATCCAAAGGAGAGCTACAAAGACGAGGAAGGGTACAGAGGACAAGAGGTACGAGACGCAGCTGAGGTCCCTGGGCTGGCTCAGCCCAGAGCAGAGGAGCTGAGGGTTGGCCTTATGGCGGCTGCAGCTCCTCACAGGGAGCGGAGGGGCAGCGCTGAGCTCTGCTCTCTGTGACAGCGACAGGGCCCGAGGGAACGGCATGGAGCTGTGTCAGGGGAGGGGCAGCTGGGGGTTAGGGACGAGGTCTGCACCAGAGGGTGGTGGGCATGGAACAGGCTGCCCAGGGCAGGGGGCATGGCCCCAAGGGCCAGAGTTCAAGAAGTGTCTGGACACCACTCTCAGACATAGGGACTGAATTCTTGGGTGTTCCTGTGCAAAGCCAGGAGGTGCGCTCGATGACCCCTGTGCATCCATCTCGGGTTGCTCTCTATGACACTGTGAACCCCAGCATCCCACTGGGCAATGTGTCTGGCTCCACCTAAGTCACGCAGTACAAGATGCAAGGTGAGCACACCCAGAATTTAAGAAAAACCCTTAAAATAGTGGCAGGGGGCCCGAGAACCCCGTGGCTGCCATGCAGAAGCAGACCCTTAGCTCTCTCTCCACGCGCTGAGCCCAGCCGCACCGCGTTGTCCCTCTTTCAGGAGGGAAATCGCCCCGGGGCTGCGCGCGTGTATGTGTGTGTGTGTGTGTGCGTCAGGCGGGGGCCGGCCACGCACAGCCGAAGGGGAGCGCAGCGCGGCGGCTGCCTACCGGCATCTCGGGCCCGGCCGCCACATGGTGAGGGGTCGCGGCGGGGGGACGGCCGGAGCGCCGAAGGGGTAGGGAGGAAGGGAGGGGGCCGGACCGGCCGCCGGGTTCCGGCGATGGCGGTCCGGCTGCTTTCGGTTTCGCTTCGTTCCCTCAGAAGCAAGGGACAGGCCGGGTCGCGGCCTGAGCGCGGATCCTCCGTACGGTAGGAGCCCGCCGCGGGGCTGGGAGCACGCGGGGCGGAGGTCTGAGCCGCTCTGCTCCCGCAGCCGCGGCTGTAGGCCTCGGGTGGGCCACCGTCCCTCGGCGCGGCCCTGGGGCTCGTCCCGCTTGGGCGGCGCGTCCTTCCATCCCCAGGGAGTGCGGCGTCCCGGGAGCGGGCGGGAGGCGGCCCTCCCTCGGAGGGGTGAAGAGGATGGGACGGGACGTGGCAGGCAGCGTGCGTCTAAAAAACAGTGCGGTGGGTGGCTGAGCGCTGCGTTCCCTGAGATTTTATAAACGGCGGTCTCCCTTGGGAGAAAGGAACAGGAGTCGTCCACCTGCAGCTTTGATGTAGGACGTAATCCTTCTCTTGGAGCCCGTTTTCCCTCCCCCACCTTGCTGCCTGTGTAAGCAGGGTGCGGGAAGCATGGGCCGTGGTCACCTGTTGCAGCTGTAGTCCGGAAATACGGACAAGTCAGAAGTAGGGCTCTAATTGCGGGTTGAAATATGTTGTGGCCACATATGGTGGCTGTTAGTCCACGAGGAACTCGCTCTTCCGGTTCAGCTTTGCTCCAGAAATGCTGACGTGTTGGTCTCGTGCCTTTGGTGTCTGTCTGGATGAATAGGTGAGTATGCTGTCCGGCCTCCTGCCGCTGGCAAGAGAGGTGGGAGGTCAGCCATGCACAGTGCCCAGCGTTTGCTGGGGTCTCCCCACATGCAGCCGTGTGCCCACTGCCCTATGTGGATGGTGTTTAGCTTGCTGGTTGATCCACAGGGTTGTGACTTGCTGGGATCTGTAGGCTATTGGGTACTGCCACCAATTCTGGGGTTCCGCAGGAGACTTCCTGCATACAGCTCTCAGCCCCATTAGCATAAATATGTTTTTGTGTCACTTTGTCAGTGCTTTGGGACAGGTCACAATGCTTTATTTCGGCCTCAGGCCCCTTTCACAGCCAGCAGGTAAAGATGAAGTTCAGAGCCAAAGTGCACGGTGGCTGTAGCCCACCACAAGAGCATATTCCTTGCTAACAGCAGAGCTCAGCCAAGCGAGCAGCAGTGAATGCTCACTGCCACTCAGTTCTGGGGCCCACTCATTTTACTGAGGAAGCTACTGTATATCTCTGCATTCCAGTAGCTGTATTCTAACTGTTTGAATATTAACTTCTGATAAAAGGAGAAAGCTTTTTGACCTTACAACCCTTAAAAACAAGGCATCTATGTGTGAGGTACTGTTTTTAGTGGCATTGATTGTTTGAAGTGTCAGAAGTGACTTCTCTTCAGATAGGAACATTATATTGCATTTCTTTCGGTAAGCAGAACTCTTCAGGTTTATTCTGCATTTTTTCCTACCAAATTTGAGTGAAGGACACTCTGCAGCTTAACATTCGATCCATGCAACAGCATTTACTGAAATTTTTGATATGTTACTGTACAGTGTAAGAATCTTACTTCTGATCGGCTGCAACTGTGTGACTGTGATTTCTGTGCACTGCCACAGAGGAAGTTCTGGGTGACTGTCAGAATTGAACTGATACTTTCGTTGTTGGGACTTGTATATGAGAAAATCTTTTTACCCCTTACATTATCTAATTTAAATGATGGAACAAGATAGCGTATGCTGCTTGGACCTTTCCTGTTTGAAAGAGGAAGTGAGTTGCTATATAAAGATTTTGTGTGCTTTATGTAGGCATTTATTTAGTAAAGATCAGGTCAGTAAAACATCTCAGGCTCTCTTACTCTGTGAGAAGTGGATTCAAACAAGAGGCCATGGGCTAATCCTTTATATAAGATACACTTAAATAATTTTGGAGATATTAGGGTATCTTCAATAGTAAGAGTCATAGGTGATTTTCATATTAGGTGCAGACACCAGATTAATGGTATTCTTTTATGATAGTTTTAGTTCCAGTTTGGGGCCAGTATCTAAAAAATGTAAATATTAAAAAGAAGGATATATGTGATCTTTCCAATTTTAAATTTTTTAATGTTAAATTACTGACTGATGTAATGACACAATCTTGTCTTGGGCTTTTTTGCTCAAACTGAGATATATTTTAGAGACTCACAGCAGTGTGTTCCATGCTGTCAGGAGACTGTGATGTGATGGGGAGCAGCTGTGCAGAAAAGACCTGGGTGTCCTGCAGGACTTGATATTGAATGTGAAGCTCAGCACACTTGCAGAAGATGGGCAGCCACACTGAGGGGTGTGTTAAGAATGTGGTTGAAGGACAGCAGGTTGAAGCAGCAGATCTTCCCCTCTGTTCAGCACCTGTGAGACTGGCAAGGTGGTTAGGGGCTGGAACACACAGTATTAAAGGAGAAACTGAGTGAGGTGAGTTTGATCAGCCTTAGGAAGAAAAGGTGAAGGAAGAGGAGATGTCACTGCTGGCTATGGGAAGGCATTGAGGCATACTCTGCTTGGAGTTGTGCAGCAGTAATATGAGGAACGTAGGAAGTTCCATCTGAATGTGAGAAAATCTTCTTTGCTGCAAGGGAGACAGAGCACTGGCACAGGCTGCCCAGAGAGTTGTGGAGTCTCCTTCTCTGCAGATATTCAGAACTCACCTGGACTCTTCAACCTGCTGTAGGAAACCTGCTGTCGCAGGGGGTTGGACTAGATGACCTCCAAAGATCCTTTCCAACCTCCGTGATTCCCTGAAAGGCAGTGGGCACCAGCTGGTCTACTTACAATGAAGGTTTTTTGTCTCATTGGTTTGTTGTTAATCTGAAGAATGGTCAATGACAGGAGCAGAGGGCTGGCAAAGGTACAGAGTGTCCATCTGATGGGGCAGGGCCTCTGCGACCACATCTAGTTTGTGCTAGATGGCTTCTGAAATTCCTTTCCAGCCTATGCTGTGCTGTTACTCTGAGATTACTGAGGTGTTCTAGCTTTGGAAATTAATTATGAGTGTCATCCTTAGGAAAATGCAAACACGATAAAGTATGCAAGAAAGCTGAGATTTCTTTGCCATTACATCTGGAACTGACATACTAGAAAACCATGTAATTTGTAGCTGTATTTGAATTATATTAACTTCAAATAGGGAAGGACTACTTTCTTGCATTTTTTTTTTTGTTTCTTATCAATAATTTATAGCTTAGAATTTTTGTTACAAACAGTGCAATATTGTGTGAGGAACAAAGCAGAAGACCTGAAGGGAATGTAAGGAGTTTGTCTATTTCTTCCTTAGTTCCTCACCCCTGGTTTGCAGTGCGTGGCAGGCGGCAGCGCCTCAAAGCATCTCACAGACCCTGTTGTTACTGAGTTTACAGCCTGGGAATTAGGAAGGTGGAGAAAGTAACTACCAAGAGCCCTGCACGCAGCTGAATACTTGGATTTAAAACCAAGTACTGTATCAGATTACCTGCTCAAGATGTATGGCTGTTAGCTACATTAACTCTCCTTCGTAGTGGTCCAGTTGGTAAGTTATCTGAATGTTGGTTTTGACTCTCGTCGATCTCTAGATACCAGTAAAGATTAGGTACCAAATTAGGGTGAATCTAACTTGTATCAGAACAGCTGAGACCAGAATGAGCTGTGGTTTTCCACTGCTCACACTGTGCAATAAGTTCAAAGAATTTGTGTCATCACTTCTTCAACGTGATTCTGTATAAAAGAAGAGCATGACTTGGATACTCAATTTCTTTAAGGAACCAAGTTTTAATTAATTCTAGCTCATCAACTAGTGGATTAGCTTATAAGCTGTCAGGAAATTAAATGTGCATTCAAAGCGGAAGTACTGCGGTTTGGTGTATAATGCTTTTTATCTTTTGTTCATGGCAAGAAGAATCCAGGCTAAGCTCAAGCTGGAGTTCAGCCGTGAGATACGAGTGGCTCTTTCAAAGGGGTCAGGGACCAGGCCTGCTGGTTTTAGGATGATGGGAACAGTAAATCAACACGCAAGGTTTTAAAGTTCTTTTCTCTTCCTGAAGGAAGTGAGGCTGCACACTGCATGTTTATTTGAAGATTTGGACAAAGAACTATTCATATTGAATGCGTGGAGTTAGAAGGGTTTCTGTAAGGCTCTTTGGTGGCATATCTCTGTGCGGTTTGAAGTAGGGATGATTTAGTAATGCTTGCAAAATCAGTTGATGAAATAATTTTCTTCTGCGGTTCTGAAGAAGGAAAAGGTGTTCCAGTGGTAGTTCTGCAGTGAAGTCTTACAGGTTGGCTTCCCGTAACTTGTTCAGCTTCTCAGCTTCCTTATTGGGTGGGATACGTGAATGGGGAGAGTCTTCTTTTAGCATTCTTTATTTTTTTTTCCCAGAAAACCTCAAAATTGTTTTATTTGGAGTTGCGTTGGAAAGCGTGATGAATCTGGGGCTCTTCTGTAGAAACCCAGCTTTTCTTTGCCTGAAGTTCTTTTACCTTTTCCCCTGGCCTGGTGGAAGACGGTCACCACTTGGCTCTGTGGAAGGTTAAGGGAATTTGTAGGTGTCATCCCCGCAGTGTAGGTACGAGGGCAGGCACTGCCCGCTGTCTGTGGTTAGACATGAGAAAAATAATGCATGTTTCTAATAATACTAATACGCTCGGCCGCCTGAAAAATGATTTTTTTTTAACTTGTTATATTCTGCTAAGCCTTATCTGTAAACAGGAGGATTATGCGAGGTCAATTATTTTAAATTAGTTCGGTTACTGGAAGAGTAAAATCAGGGAAAGCCTTCTGCTGAAGGTGCTGTTGCAGTACGAGATGGCTTCTGAACCATCTTGTTCTTTGCAGTACAAGCAATTTAAGGCAACTAAGTCAGCACGTCTTTTTTGACACAGTCATGACAAAACTTTCTCATACATGCCTACCATTAATTCAATCTCTGGTTTTTGTTGAGAAAAGAATGTAAAGAAAGCAAATCTCGTTGGAATAACCTCGGTTGATACGGTACTAAAATTACAGAATTATCTCACGGTAGTTTTTCTTGCCCTTTATGTGCATTCAGCATAACAGCATTCCTTTACATTACTCATGCACTCACATATAAATGCTGTTATGTACAGTTATATGCATGTTATTGCGTGCATATTTTAGAGAAGTGAGACTTGAGAATTACGTTTGATGCATATGCAGAGAACAGAATTCAAGCATCTTGTGTGCTGATTCTGTAGATATTTGAGTAACCTGTTCATGCTCTCTGCTGGGTGATGCCTTGGTGACTTCAGGAAGGGACAAATGCAACTTGGAGTAGAAGCCTTCAGTCAGAAGCTCTTGCTTTTTCTAGGAAGTGAACTTCCAGAATTACCATCTTTTCAGGATCTGTGTTGCAATTTTAAAGGTGTTTCAGGATGTAAATAGGCAGAGCTTGAGCTCGAGGAAAGCATCTAATCACGTGTTATTTCAACAAAGGCTTCCACCTATCTTTATGCATCTTTATTTGCATCTACCTTAATTATTTAGCTATTTCTTGTTACAGTTACATTTTATTTACGAAAGAAGATCCCCGAGCCCTGTAAATAAATGGGAATAATGCATTCAAATGCAAATGAAAATGCTAATAGGGTATCAATTTTTAGATAGGTAATACTGTACTCAAACGCGGTTTTGTTGGAAAAACTGAATTACCTTATTTTGCTTTCTATTAAAAATCTAAATGGCTAAATTTTTATGAGCCTGCATTTTTTTTTTCCCCTCTCTCTCTTTTAGGGAATTTTACCTTGGTAAAGGTATACTGGACGAGTAGCAAGTATCGCCTTCCTTGAAAGGCGCTTCTAGGATGTCTGAAGATGATGAAAAAGTTAAGCTCCGTCGAATTGAACCTGCCATTCAGAAGTTCATTAAGGTGGCAATTCCAACAGATCTGGAAAGATTAAGAAAACACCAAATAAATATTGAGAAGGTTAGTGTTCGCTTTTTGCTAATGTAGTTCCTTTTACAGCAGTCGCACTGAAAGGTAATGCATGGATTTTATCATGTTTAAATGCTTCTGGTTGATATTAGTTCACATGTGGTAGTGAAACTGAATGTGCTTCCAAGAATAATCACCGTCGAGTTTATTCTTGTGTATGCTTCAGATACTCATAAAATAGACATACCAAGGACAGTTGTGGCATGAAATGGCTAATGTCCATATTATTAAACCCCCATATTCTGTAAAACAGAGTGGCTGCGTCCACACTGCTGTGTTAACTCTTTAACCTCTTCAGAAATTCTTTAAATAAGAGCTATTTGATGCAGATAGAACAGTGCCGGGGACAGCTGTAGCAATCAGCTGTATCAGTGATCAGATTCAAACATCCCCTCTCTCTGTTTATTGGTAAAAAAAAAAAAAATGTAGCCTGTGGAAACTGAGAAATTGTTTTGTCAAGAAAGGTAGTAAGAGAATTCACTAAAACAAGTATTAATGTTAATAAACATCTAAAGGGAGGACAATGAATGAGGCCAGGCTCTTCTCAGTGGTTTATGATAGGACAAGGAGTAATGGCCTAAAACTCGAACGTAGGAAGTTGTGTACTAACACACAGAAGTCCTTCTTTACAGTAAGGGTGATGGAGCACTGGAACAGGCTGCCCAGAGAGGTTGTGGAGTCTCCTGTGGAGATATTCAAAACTCACCTGGACTCCTACCTGTGTGACCTGTTGTAGCGTACCTGCTGTAGCAGGGGGGTTGGACTCGATGATCTCTTGAGGTTCCTTCCAACCCCTGCAATTCTGTGACGCCAAATAAATAAATAAACAAGAGAGTGAGTGACTTGGAAGAAATGCTTGTTACTTTACTGTAACTTTACCAAATAGGCAATCTTTTGGATGAAAAATTTTATGCAAGATTTCTGCCTCGAGTAGCTTGAGGATGGGGAAGAGGGAAAACAAATCTTTGTATCATTTCTGAGAATGTAGTCAGGAAATAGTGTGTTCAAGTGATAGCCATCTATTCTTATAAGAAATGTTTAGCTTAAGTGATTGTAAGTGAACAGTAGGTTATTAGTAGTCATTTCTTTGAAATGCAGTGACGTGGTTGGAACAGTAACTTGTGGTTTGTCTGTGGGGTGGTCTTTGGAAAGACTGCACATCTTGCTGTGCCTCTGGAAGTGTGCCGTGTTTTGGTCAAGAGGGATGATTCTGGAAAATAAAAAAAGGTTGTTTGCAGAAGCTCAGTAGATGCTGGTTAAACTCCACTAACCTAAGCTTACTGGGGCATGCTCGAAAGGAAACCTCCTAGCTCACTTGAGTAATAGATGAAGAATTGTGAGAAGGTACCTTGGGATGGAAGTTGACAGTGCAGAAGTGGTGACTGACCATGAGAAGATAGAAAAAACTGAGACAGAGGAGGAAGGTCTGGAACTGCGAGGACTAGTGATGGCAGATAATAGTTGGGCTGTTTCCTTGTAAGAGCGTATTAAGGATGCAATTAGGATATGAACTGCAATATCCACAAATTGAAGTTTAGTAGTACAATATTTGCCTGAAGCAGTGGCTTCCTAATGAGATGAACTGTATTTTTCCAGCCACAGCATGTTGTTTACACTTTGTTGTTCTTTGTTTGTCTAATACATTTTATTAGCTAGATGCCAGCGGATTCAGCGTTTTCTTGCCGTGGAACCAGCCACTTTGCAGCAGCCTCATTTTATTCTAGTGGCCAGAAGCTGATCTCCAGCTTCTCCCACCAAGAACCAATTTCTTGAGTTACTTTGTGCTGTAGCCAGACTATGAAGCAGTAGCGATTCGGAGTCAGTATTAGCTTGCTTTTGGGTGAGAACACTCTGGAAGCAAGGAACCTCAAAATCTCTCAGGAGAAGCTTCTAGGATCAGTGTGTGCATATTCTGGTGCACGTGGCCATAGAGCTAGTTAATGGTAAAGAATGATATGGAATAGGATGGGATTCAGGGGGTGCTTAGAAGAGAGCTTTGTAGTGCTTTTTCCATGCAGGCTGTTTTATTCAAATAGAGACAGGCTTGGTAGCTAAGCTGTTGCCTTCTTTCTCTTAACCGGAAGTTTCCCAGCTGCCTTTGGAAGCAGCACAAAGAGGGATCTCTTGGTTGCACACAGGCAAAGTTTTTTGGCTTCAGGTAAAATTAGGTTTAAAAACTGTATTGTTAGGGCAGTTCTCCGATTAATATACTTCAGTTATGCTCAGTTGGCATCATCACCATCAATGAATGCGGTGCGGTGATGTGCACCATTCTTGCAAAGTCTTGAGGAAGACATCCAGAAATGAAGTGACGCAGTCAATAGATATGAGATGGTGCAAGAGCTGCGGCCTGGCCTGAGAGGAGCAAATGGGTGGTCAGTGGGAAAAAAATGATGTGTTGATGGGATGGGGAGCTGAGCTAAACAGAATTTTTGCCAAATATTGTCCATATAGGTAAAAAACCACAAACCAAAAAGCCACACCCTCACTTATTTAGCATCCAGAAACACCCTACCAAGGGGCTTCCTATGGCTTTGAGTGCCGTAATGAGAAACAGAGATGTGATTAGTGTGAGGGATGGATGCTGGGAGCTGCCGCATTTAGCAGCAGCATCTGGTGCTAAATGTGAGGAGGGGGAGGCAGCTACTGGTTGATGCTACTGGAAATCTCTTAGGTATTTAAGCAAGGAATAATTATGCTGTATCTAGCCAGATAGTGTTACCATGGTGTCAGGAAAGGGGTGAAATGCATTCCACTTAATTCAGCCTTGTGTTGATCAACTGGTGTTTTTACTGGCCCAGCAACTCAAATGAGTTAAGCATTCCTGTTCTGCAGACAGAAGGGGAATCTTTATAATGATGATTTTCTGTGTCTAGAAGAAAATTCAGAAAATAGTAGCACTGGGGATGAAATGAGGTTTTAGATTAGTTGTGATTTAACACTTTGTTTGAAGCGTTGCCAGAGAAGCTCGTTCTTAGCCACAGTTTAATTATTGGAAATGCAAACCAGTGTTCTTGTGATGGCATTGGTTGGCCTCATTAAAATACCACGCTTTATTGCGTAGTTTATATTTTAATGTAAAAGTCTGATGCAGTCTAAAAGTATTTGGGGCATTTCTTGAGTTCACGTAGGTTACTGACTGAACAGATTGTTCACACTGACATAATCTACTTAAGAGATTTGCATATCAGAACAATTCTTAAATATTTGTAAACTGATCCTTAAGATTAAGGTGTTAAGTGCATTTCCTCCAGAACATTTGTTTTATGAAAGCCAAAAGTCGGAGCAATATTTAGTACAGATTTGTCTTTCTGATTTCAGACTAATATTAATAAAGAATTTCTGCATCTCTAGATGATGCAAGTCTTGGCAGATTTGATATTTGAATTATTACTAAGTGGAATTACTAGAAACAAGTAACTACTGATAAAACTTTTAAGTAAACGCTTGGCAGCTGTGTCAGGAGCTATTCAGCCCTGCTGAAGACTTCAGAACTGTGTATTGATAAGAAATAGGACATTAACATTTATGAGAAGCAATACATCCAAGTATAAAACTAGTCTCTGAGTGCCATATTCTTTGAAAAGTCCACACTTGGGGTAATGTTCTTAAAATTTGAAAGTTTCTTTGTTTTTTAAACACTTAACAAGTTGTAAGAACTATTACTACTCCAAACTTTACATTATTGACAGCTTTGTGAGAGCGTAAGAATAAAAATACATCAAACCTGCATTTGAAATCTTTCCCTCAAGATAGTTTTAGATTATTAGAACTCTAGCAGTAGTTTGGCTGAAATACTTCCCATAGTGATTTACACTTGTATATCTTTTATATGCATTTTAGCCATAATGGATGTGTTTCAGTATTTCTGCGAGCTGCCAGCATCAGCAGCTTAAGTGGTTTTCTCAAAAATACTTTTTTGTGAATTTAACTTTCAGCCATGCAAACCAAACATCCCGGGGGGTGAAAGGATAATTTTGTAGAATCTAGTCTTGTTTATTTTACAGGCTACTTTTAAGCAAAAATCACTAATTATGTCAAATTGCTTAGAGCAGCAACATTATTTACTTATGATGAAGCCAATATCTCTAACCTCATTTCATGAATATTGATTTAAACCTGAGGTTCCAGAGATAGTCCAAACAATTAATCTACTAAATCACTGTTTGAAGAAACTATAAAATCAATATATAATGAAATGTGACCTTGAGTACACCTTTCCAGGGGAAGTGTATACCATAAATCCACCATCATAGTATTGCTTTTCAAAGATGACAGTGAAACACTGTTTTGAGTCCAGTGTTCCATATGTGAGTTTCTAAAGACTTAAACAGGAAGGGGAATGGCTGTTTATGAGGGTGGATAGTGATAGGACAAGGGGGAATGGTTTTAAACTGAGACAGGGAGATTTATGTTAGATATTAGGAGGAAGTTTTTCACTCAGGTTGGTGACGTACTGGAACAGGTTGCCCAAGGAGGTTGTGGATGCCCCATCCCTGGAGGCGTTCAAGGCCAGGCTGGATGTGGCTCTGGGCAGCCTGGTCTAGTGGTTGGTGACCCTGCACATAGCAGGGGGGTTGAAACTAGTTGATCATTGTGGTCCTTTTCAACCCAGGCCATTCTATGAATTGGTAATCTATGCTTGTGGGTTTTTCAAAATGATTTTTCCTTTTTTTTTTTTTTTTTTTACCTTACGATTTCTTGTTTTCTTTCACTCTGAAACAGGGAATAAAATGCACGCTTATCCAAAGGATTTTCAACTTTGTTTATCCCTGTTAGGTGAAAGAAAGGTGGGAGTTTTGGCATGCTGTCCTGAACTTTGCTGGGGAGGGTTAACAGTCCCCAAGGAAAAAAAAAAAAAAACAGAAATAGTGTAAACCATAGCAATCTTTTCTCTGTTGCACTCAGTTAAAGTAGTTTGTGAAATCCTTGTTCTCTTTGGCATGGGCCCGCTGACATGGTGAGAAGATGAATGAAGGAAAGGTGACACAAAATGAGGAGCACAGAAATCCGAGTCTAACTGCAGTCTCCATCTCAATGTATACATTTGCCTAAGACTTATATTATTAAAATTGACATTAATTAAGATTTAGCCTGCTGCTAAAATGAATGCAGAAGGCATTCTGAAAAGTTTTGAGTTTTTTCTATGTCTAGTAAATACTTTCTGGAAGAAATGGAATGGATTCAAAACATAAACGTGAAAGTCTTTTTAAAACAGTCTTCAAAAGAGAAAAGGGCAAGCAGGCAAAGAGACTGGGTGTCTAAAAATAACCTTATCTTTTGTATTTCTGATGTGGAGTATAACTATTTGGCTGTAGCACAAATGAAATATGTGAGTATTCTGTAGGCATTTTTAATTCGTGGACCTCAGTTTTATGTGTATTTCTTAATGCTAAATAGGGGTAGTATCTGGGTTCAAAGTTTGCTGTCTGTTTGTCTCTGAGGCAAAGAAGGTGAACATTGGACAGTAGTATGGCCTACTTTCTGATGGGTGACAAAGGTAGGTCAATCAGAAAGAGTTCTCTGACCACACAAATGTCATTGCTCTGGTTGTATTCAGTCATGGTGTTGTTTGAGGCCATACATTTGCTGGGCATTTCTAGAAATGGTGAAAAGCAAGAAGGGTTTCCTAAGGAATTAATTTTCTTCTTAATTGGAAAACTTTTTTTATTATTGAGAACGTGAACATTATAATGCAGTCAGTTGAAACTGAAAAAATATATATATATACTTATTCCCAAACCCTTCTTGTTTCACCCTCAGAATTACTTGTTACTTCTTCAGGGATGGCTGAACTGGAAGGCCTAATGCTGATCCAGGCTTTTTGTGAATTCTATTTTAAAGAGTAATGGCTATAATTTTCCTAATGTAATAATTTATGCAGAAGTTGCTTGTTTTCAAGAAGCAAAACTTTAATATGACTTAACTGAATGTTAAATGTTTTCTCTTCAAAAGCACTACAGAATTGGAGCTCTGCTGGAGAGCTGGGCGGTAAGAAACCAGATGAGGTTTAACAAAAGCAAGTGTAGAGTCTTGCACCTAGGGAGGAATAATTGCATGCACCGGTACAGGCTGGGGGATGACCTGCTGGAGAGGAGCTCTGCAGAGAGGGACCTGGGTGTCCTGGTGGACGACAGGTTGGCCATGAGCCAGCAGTGTGCCCTTGCGGCCAAAAAGGCCAATGGCATTCTGGGGTGCGTTAAAAAGAGCGTGGCCAGCAGGTCGAGGGAGGTGATCCTCCCCCTCTACTCTGCCCTGGTAAGGCCTCATCTGGAGTACTGTGTCCAGTTCTGGGCTCCCCAGTACAAAAAAGACAGGGATCTCTTGGAAAGAGTCCAGCGGAGGGCCACAAAGATGGTGAAGGGCCTGGAGCATCTCCCCTATGAAGAAAGGCTAAGTGAACTGGGTCTGTTTAGCCTTGAGAAAAGAAGACTGAGAGGGGACCTGATCCAGGTCTATAAATATCTAAGGTGTGGGGGGCAAAGTGGCGAGGCCAGACTCTTTTCAGCAGTGTGTGGAGACAGGACAAGGGGAAACGGCCAGAAACTGGAGCATAGGAAGTTCCGCACCAATGTGCGCAAGAACTTCTTTACGGTGAGGGTGACGGAGCACTGGAACAGGCTGCCCAGGGAGGTTGTGGAGTCTCCTTCTCTGGAGATATTCAAGACCCGCCTGGACGCCCACCTGTGCGACCTGGTGTAGGGAACCTGCTTTGGCAGGGGGGTTGGACTTGATGATCTCTGGAGGTCCCTTCCAACCCCTACGATTCTGTGGTTCTGTGATTGTAACATGAAGGAACTGTTTTCTCTGAAAATGGGTAACAACTTATTTCTTGTCATGTTTTAGCAAACAGAGCAACGTGTGATCCTCATTGCTCTGGCCTCTACAGCCACAGAGATAACCAATAAAAGATGTACCTAGTAGATAAAATGATATTTTAATTGGCACCAAAGCATATTAGGAAACGGGGGAGTTAAAATTTACATAAAAATACATCAAAAATAGTGAATTAATATTTTGTTATTTAAACAATTTAAAAGAACATCCTAATATTGTCTAGTGATTTAAATCTCTCCTTTGATGATTTCATCACCTGTTCCAGGATTCATAACTTCTGCTTTTCTGTTACTTTACTCAGGGCATTCTCTGCTTTGATCATGTATGTTACTTAGGTCAACAGGCGGTAGCAGGGATTGATACATTTTAATAATGAAAAGGTTTGTATGTGTTGATATGCAGTGATCTTGCGAATCTTGCATTTAGCTAATGGAATAATGACTCCGGTCTGTCCTGTGTGAAGTGCTGTATGGATCGTTTCCCATTAAAACACTGGTGGAGCTTCAGACAGGTGCCAGATTTGCCTTGGTGATCTTCGTAACTGTGTAACTACATAGGAAAAAAAAGGAAAGTGTAAATGTAAACAGTAGTGTTGCATAATGAGTGTGATTCTCTTTGTAAGTAATATCAGATACCTTGTTGTCCTATGTGACCAGTCCCCACCCCTCCGTTCCTTTTTCCTTGCTCTTCCCTTCCTTTTGCTGGCCACCAAGTGGTTTATGCTACAGCAGTGTCTGGATGCTGCTGTATTACTTTGCTGTTAAGAACCGATGCCAAAACCTGGATTTTCTGCAATTCAATGAAAATATGTTGTGCAAAATTATCCACAAAATACATTGCTATTTAATTCTCTGATTTTGCAGCAGAAATGCCCATGACTCAGCTTTTTTTTTACTATCAGTTTGGGAAAATTAAAGTGGTTATTTACTGAGGTTCTTTTTTCTGCTTAGTCACTTAGAAGGGGAAAAAAAGCAATTATATGGAGTATTTTTTCTTTCTTTTAGTATCAAAGATGCAGACTCTGGGACAGATTGCATGAAGAGCACATTAATGCAGGACGAACAGTTCAGGTAAGGATATTAAAATCATAGTGATGTTAATGGAAATAAATCACATATATAATACCTGATGCCTTAGGGGCAGATCCTTACAGAGAAGTATATTTGACTAAGGGATTTGCCTGAAATGTGGTATTGCTTTGCTTTGTTTAAAAGGTTAGGGATTTCCTGATTTTGTCCTGTGAGGCAAATGCTGTCAGAAATGTTTTGAAGCGTGTGGGCTGGCATGTCACTGGGAATGTTCAGAGCTCTTGAACAAATAATTTCTGGTCATCTTCTCAAGTTCTTATATAAAATTATTTTGTGTAAATTTATGGTGAGTTTTTTTGATGCTGTGTGTGATTGCAAGTGCATAGGTGACTGCTGATATCCCAACTAGTATTTGTATACAGCTTTATGTAAAGTGGGGGTAGGAGACTGGCATTTTGTGAGCTCTCCTATTATATTAGTGAGTTAGAAAATAGTGAGATAATGAGACTGTTAATTCTGAAGCATAGTTTCAGACCAACCATGGAACTGCACTACTAGTTTGATGTGCAAATCAATTACTGTATGCATCGTATTTTTGAAGGATGAAGCACCAGACCCATTTGTCTGCATGGCATCATCTCAGTGGCTTCATGCATAGTCAACCATAACTCAGCACAGAAGGAATCTCATATCTACTTTAAAAAAAAACAAAAAAGCACGTCCCGATGAAAATGGGTGCCAAAGGTAATGCCAAACATCGGTAGTACACTGCCAGAATAGACCGCAGAAAACCACAAAGGCCAGATCTGCACAACAAAGTTTTGCTGATGCAGGTACAGCAGCTAGCGCTGGCAAAACTGTGGGAACAGACTGATCTTAGCCAGCAGGAGAGGCATCCTGGGTTGATTTTATGGTTGTTTTTCAGAGCAGGCGCAAAACGTTGTTAGTGGAACAAACCTTTTGTGACCTATCCTGCATCGAGCAGGCCTTGCCAGCGGGGATGGCACAGTCCTAAAACATCATATTTAAAAATTCTGATACTGTAAAATACCGTGCTTACTGCAATACCTTCCCGACTCCTGTGGATAATTAGGCCAGACTAAAAATGGAAAAAGAAAAAAAAAAACTCAGAAAGAAATTCACTGTAACTGAACAACAGCACTAGACAGAAAGCAGGGCTGGAGTTACCTTTTTTTGAGGAATAGAAGGTATTAATGAGCTTTTTTACTGTGGATGATTAGAAGTTATATGCGAAATCCACTGAACTTTTCTGTTATTTGGAGATTTGAGTGGTTATTATGTTTTTCACTAAGCGTTTTTGAAATTTGAACATAAAATAAGTTTATTCCTTGTAGTATTAAAAAAGTATGCCAAAGGGGTTTGCAAAATCAGCCCTGTTCCGGTGTGTGCCTGTGTCTGTGCTCTAATCTACATTCACATTTGAAGGATAAGAGAGGCTTCTCTTGGGGCACCTTATGCTCAGTGTCATTTGTCTACCATGACAAAACTATCAAAAATTACAGAAACAGCAGTCATGTTGAGGATGTTGTTTTTAAACATGTGAAGTCTCCTAGTAATAAAATATCGTACTTGTCTCTAGGAATATTTATGTTTGGCTTGCGCCTAAAGCCTGTAATTTTCACTTTCAGTCAGAATAAATTTTCTTCCTTTTTATTTAGTGCTTATTGCTTGTAGATCAGGGTGCAAGTTCTGCATCAAGCTGGTCACATTCTGATACCCAGAGGGCCAAATAAGGATCTGGATCTGGATCTGCAAGTAGTGCAGAGTAGCTCTCTATTTTAATTAAATAGTTAGTAGTCTGGAGTAGTTGATAATAAATTATATGACATGTAGAATGTGTTTGCTGTAAGCTGTTTAAATGTTTACCAATGGACTTGTGATCTGTTTGTTTGCGAAGAAATCAGATTAATTATTGTGATACCAAATGTTCTCCGCAGCACACACTTTGCTCTCAAAATTAGATGTTGTAAAAATACATTAGGAATCCCTAAGTCAATATTGACCCAAGGCATCCGCCACAGGTTTTAGACAAATATATGCACAGCCACTCTACATTTAATCCATGTGCACATAATTAGCCATTTTTCTGAATTTTCAGTTTACCCAGAATAATTACTTCTGTTTTAAGTTTGATGATGGTCAAAATTCTAATAGAAGTATAGATGAGAGTAAGTGTATACCTCTTCTTTCTGGTGACTGAATGCCACAGGAAAGACTTCTAAAAAAGGGAAGTGAGGAAGCAGAAAATCTGTGTGGGGCATGAAGACACCCTGAGAAAACAACTCTTGTATATGCAATTGTTTATGGTATCAGTGAAGGGTCATGTAAAATCAACTCACTGTTGCAGCCTGTTGCTGTCTGTAGGGTACATATAGCCATAATTTAGAGTTTATTTGACCTATACCAGGAAATTTTTACCGTGTATCCTTTGTAACACTGCTTTGAATGAAGTCCAGAGAAAGTAAATGATGACAAGAGTACATTTACGCAGCTAAGCTACTGTAATACTTCCTTAAAAATGTTATTTATGTTTGAGAGAGGTTTGGAAGGTAGGTTTATTTAGAGGTGCTATTTGGTTCTTAAATTGAAACGATGACGTGCAGAGTGGAAGGAGTAAACACACAGAAGACAGAAGATAAAAAGGGACTGATTCATTGGAGGTGGCAGATCGTATGGCTTCTATGTACTATTTCAGCATAAATCGTGTATGACATTACTCTTAATGATAATAAGGAAGAAAAAGAGAATAATGATGGCAGAGACTGAACGTAATACTGGCTTGATCACAATGATTCAGTTAGTTGGTGGCACTGGGAGCTGCGTAGGCTGATGGAGGAAGCATAAGTAAAATGCCGGAGTTTCTGCGTGCTCTGGAATATCAGTGTTGCCAAGGATGAGAGTCTGAAGCAGATACTTCCATGAAGAATGTTAAAGTAGCTGCTGTTGCCTTAGATGGATCTTCAGATTTTTCTAGAACTGGTGGAGATACCTCATGTTGTGTGGAAAAGACCAAAGTCATAAATATAAAATGATCCTGGAACTCGAGTACTATCTCCTTTTCAAGGGCTGTGGCCCCTTGACATTAATGTAAGGTGGGGCCATGCAGACGCAGTGTTTATCTTGGTGTCAGGGCCTCTTCCTGGGTCAACACTGAAGTACTGAGATGTACCTAATGCTCTTTGTACCTACCTCTTTCCATTGTGCTGTTATTTTGTTATTTGTGCTGTTATTTGCCCTTGGCCTAGGCTCAGTGCCATGGTGTGGCAGTGCAGGTCACCATGCGTGTTTGCCTGCAGTTTCATGGGAGTTCCATTGTTTCTTTTTTTTTCTGTTTTTTTTTCCACCAGTTACTTGTTCTCAAATGTCATGAAGTCACTTGCACACAAGAGACTGGTGTAGCTGGTACAGGATTTCTGGTAATGTTCACGTAACGTAGCATCCTGGTGGATCTCTTACTTCCAAATCTGTGTACATTTTGGAAGAACTGGGCTCCCTTTGTGTCCCTACCTCAGTTCTGTACCCATTTGTGAACAGCGAACCTTATCCCAGTAAAGTCCTCTGAGACCTAGGGATGAAAGCATTAAATAATACCCATGTAATATTATTTCTGTTGTGTAACAGAAAAGCCATGAGAGAAACAGAAAAACAGTGTAAAGCCATGAGAGACTTAGGGATTCTGTTGGAGAGGACAGGATTAGAATGTATAATGTTGTTGAGATCAGTATGATTTTGGGTAGGGACAAAGGCGGTCTTTTGGCAGGAATCACTGACAGTGTAAATCCAGCATGTGAAGCTCTTCAGATAGTAGTTCTGTAGATGAGGACTTGAGGGACACGGAGTAAAAGTGAGCCTGCAGTGTGATAGTGACAGTGACCAAAAAAAAAGCCAAATAACAACATGAGTTATATAAACCGGAGAGCAGTCAGTGCACAATATCATACAGTCTCTTTGGTCAGCATTAGTAGGATCCCAAGACTGTTCCAGTTTGGACACCACTCTTTTATAGAGGCTATGGACATGTTAGGGAGTATTCAGGGAGAGCAATGAAAATGATCAGAAATTGAGAAAATGGAACTTATTTGGAAAGGCAGAAAAATTATAATTTTTTGTTCAAGAAGTGTCTGACAATGGCATGTTATCCACT
Organism: Pavo muticus; assembly: GCA_016647715.1. Taxonomy (NCBI): domain Eukaryota; kingdom Metazoa; phylum Chordata; class Aves; order Galliformes; family Phasianidae; genus Pavo; species Pavo muticus. Next base: position 1,032,926 of record JACDJE010000167.1, on the reverse strand, counting down.
TGCAGACTTGAAAGGTTGCTGCACAGAGGACAGGGCATGCTTTCCTCTGCATTTCTGTTAGACACGAGAAAAAACTGGCAATTAGGATAATGAAATCCTGCAGTATTATATCAAGAAGGCTGTAGCTCTTCGTGAGGAAGTCTTTTTGAAACCAGATTAGATAAGCAACTATCAGAAATGAAATAATGACAACAGATCACTCTTTGAAGAGGTGACTTCACAAAGAGTTTGCCAGCTTTATCTTACATCTTTTTGTGAGAAAGCCATTTGAAACCAAGAGTGGTTTTGTTCTGTTTTGTTTTTTGAAAGCTAACAGACCAGAATTCCAAATATTATGAAGAAAAATTCTGCGACTTTTAGGCTGAATTTGGTGAATTCAGAACTGAGGAGTTTGCATAAATGAGAACAGCGTTTCGTGTTGCCTTCCTTGCTGTGAAAGCGTGGTTTTAAAACTGGGAACAGATGGAAAGAAGGTGATGTAGACCTCATTTAGACCTCATTGCGGCCTTCCAGTACTTGAAGGGAGCATATAAACAGGAAGGGGAATGGCTGTTTATGAGGGTGGATAGTGATAGGACNTTACCTTACGATTTCTTGTTTTCTTTCACTCTGAAACAGGGAATAAAATGCACGCTTATCCAAAGGATTTTCAACTTTGTTTATCCCTGTTAGGTGAAAGAAAGGTGGGAGTTTTGGCATGCTGTCCTGAACTTTGCTGGGGAGGGTTAACAGTCCCCAAGGAAAAAAAAAAAAAAACAGAAATAGTGTAAACCATAGCAATCTTTTCTCTGTTGCACTCAGTTAAAGTAGTTTGTGAAATCCTTGTTCTCTTTGGCATGGGCCCGCTGACATGGTGAGAAGATGAATGAAGGATAGGTGACACAAAATGAGGAGCACAGAAATCCGAGTCTAACTGCAGTCTCCATCTCAATGTATACATTTGCCTAAGACTTATATTATTAAAATTGACATTAATTAAGATTTAGCCTGCTGCTAAAATGAATGCAGAAGGCATTCTGAAAAGTTTTGAGTTTTTTCTATGTCTATTAAATACTTTCTGGAAGAAATGGAATGGATTCAAAACATAAACGTGAAAGTCTTTTTAAAACAGTCTTCAAAAGAGAAAAGGGCAAGCAGGCAAAGAGACTGGGTGTCTAAAAATAACCTTATCTTTTGTATTTCTGATGTGGAGTATAACTATTTGGCTGTAGCACAAATGAAATATGTGAGTATTCTGTAGGCATTTTTAATTCGTGGACCTCAGTTTTATGTGTATTTCTTAATGCTAAATAGGGGTAGTATCTGGGTTCAAAGTTTGCTGTCTGTTTGTCTCTGAGGCAAAGAAGGTGAACATTGGACAGTAGTATGGCCTACTTTCTGATGGGTGACAAAGGTAGGTCAATCAGAAAGAGTTCTCTGACCACACAAATGTCATTGCTCTGGTTGTATTCAGTCATGGTGTTGTTTGAGGCCATACATTTGCTGGGCATTTCTAGAAATGGTGAAAAGCAAGAAGGGTTTCCTAAGGAATTAATTTTCTTCTTAATTGGAAAACTTTTTTTATTATTGAGAACGTGAACATTATAATGCAGTCAGTTGAAACTGAAAAAATATATATATATACTTATTCCCAAACCCTTCTTGTTTCACCCTCAGAATTACTTGTTACTTCTTCAGGGATGGCTGAACTGGAAGGCCTAATGCTGATCCAGGCTTTTTGTGAATTCTATTTTAAAGAGTAATGGCTATAATTTTCCTAATGTAATAATTTATGCAGAAGTTGCTTGTTTTCAAGAAGCAAAACTTTAATATGACTTAACTGAATGTTAAATGTTTTCTCTTCAAAAGCACTACAGAATTGGAGCTCTGCTGGAGAGCTGGGCGGTAAGAAACCAGATGAGGTTTAACAAAAGCAAGTGTAGAGTCTTGCACCTAGGGAGGAATAATTGCATGCACCGGTACAGGCTGGGGGATGACCTGCTGGAGAGGAGCTCTGCAGAGAGGGACCTGGGTGTCCTGGTGGACGACAGGTTGGCCATGAGCCAGCAGTGTGCCCTTGCGGCCAAAAAGGCCAATGGCATTCTGGGGTGCGTTAAAAAGAGCGTGGCCAGCAGGTCGAGGGAGGTGATCCTCCCCCTCTACTCTGCCCTGGTAAGGCCTCATCTGGAATACTGTGTCCGGTTCTGGGCTCCCCAGTACAAAAAAGACAGGGATCGCTTGGAAAGAGTCCAGCGGAGGGCCACAAAGATGGTGAAGGGCCTGGAGCATCTCCCCTGTGAAGAAAGGCTAAGTGAACGGGGTCTGTTTAGCCTTGAGAAAAGAAGACTGAGAGNCAGGGGGGTTGAAACTAGATGAGCATTGTGGTCCTTTTCAACCCAGGCCATTCTATGATTCTGTGATTACCTATGTATTTTTATGCTCTATCAGAAAGTAAGCTCTGTCCCATGAAAATGATTATGAAAAGAAGTCACAGCTATTTGCATATCTGTAGCATTTATCAGGTTACACCCTGGTGAGCTCCTGAGATGCATCTCTTCACAGCAGGGCTTAGGGCCCTTGCTAGGCTGATTACATTTAGCTTGTTTAATTGACAATAAATTGAATGAGAGTCATTTCCAAATGCACAGACCAAGAGGTACTAAAACTACGTTTCACCAAATATGCAAATGCCATTATTTGATTCCTCTGTCTTCTTTCTCGCAAATATTTGTCTTTGATCAGCAGTATAATAATGTGCAGTGAAACTAAGGATTAGACTTAGCCATGGAGTTTCTATCTCTTGAAGCTTCTGTTCAAGATTTTGAAAACTCTAGCACCTTTGGTCGTTGTACAGTAACTGGGTCCCTACTACAAGAAAGACATGGACCTGACACAGTGGGTCCAGAGAAAGGCTGGAGCACCTCTCCTAGGAAGACAGGCTGAGGGGGCCGGGCTTGTTCAGCCTGTAGAGGGCTCCAGGGAGATCTCATTGAGGCCTTTGAATATGCGAAGGGAGCTTATAAGAAAGATGGAGAAAGACTCTTTACCAGGATGAGGGGCAACAGTTTTAAATTGAATAAGCGTAGATTTAGATTGGATATAAGACAAAAGTCTTCATGATGATGATTGATGAGGCACTGGCACAGGCTGCTTGGAGAAGCTGTGGGTACCTCATCCCTGAAAGTGTTCGAGGCCAGACTGGATGGGGCTTTGAGCAATCTGATCTAGCGGGAGGTTTCCCTGCCCATGGCAGGGGATTGGAACAAGATGGTCTGTAAGGTTCCTTCCAACCCAAGCCATTCTGTCATCATACTCATGCTTTTGCTATACTAGTAATTTGCTCTAGCTGTACATACAGTGGTGTAAATGGCTCACAGAGCTACATGTTAACTCAATTCCAACTGGGAAACTTTCCTTTTTAAGAAGCTGCTTTGGAAGCATTATTAACTCACACCAAACTCGTTTTTGACAGTGTTTCTTATGGGCTGCTTGGCTGCTAAACAGCAGGTTTGTTTGGCTTACCATTTTCTGTCTCCATTAAAGCCGAAGACAGGATAGTATCTTCATTCCTGAAACCGAACAGCATGATCACCTTCTCTCAGTCCTCTGTATATGGTTCCTGCAAACTAAATAATGAAATGCTGCATCTAGATAGTCACATTTGGTCTTTCAAATTAAATTCCAAGGTTTTATAAAATGAGAATTTTGGCATGTGGTGGACTGTGACAGTGATAGCATTCTCCCTTTTTCAGCAGTCACGGGGAGACCATGGGAGAAAGATTAAGATGAACGTATATAGAAAATTATTGCACCATGTTTCTAATTTAACTTGATAACTTGCAAAATTATTCATTGTGTCCATCTCCGTATTTGTTTTGTTGTTAATTACTGTTTTTGCCTGGGGTTAACCTTAAATAATGTAGCCTAAATTGACTGGTAATAGTATTAATTTAAACATACAATAGAATATTCTCGTATTAATTTGACAGATGATTTTTATGAATCAGTAGTTCTTTGGTTGCCTAGTGTGTCTCATACGGCATTACTTGAATTTGTTGTTGAATTATTTTCCTTCTCTAATTATAATTCTATTATTTTTTTCAAGCGCATTACAAATGTTAGTTCTGCTGGTGTGTATAAGTAAAATAAGTTCCAATTACTTCCTGCTTTTTCAGGTAGGCAAGATTGCTTTCCTAAGGCATTATTACCTGAACCTGGTTTCTGTTATTGCAGAAAAACCTTTATTTTCCTAACCACTCCGTGGTGTTAATCCATTCTTTTGTTCTGCTATGAGAAGAATATTTAAAACAGTTGGTAAATGAATAATATAAATTACGATATCTCCTTATAATGTAATGCAACAAATATAGTTTTTATTGAAGTCTTATTAAAAAAAAAACAACAACAAAAAAACAACAACATAAAAACTGTGCCCTAAAACAATGAGTAGTATAATTTGGGCTATCAATTTCTTTTGTTCATTTTTTAGAGAAAGAGAAGTTGCATTTCCAGATTTTAAATGCCTAGGCAATGAAATTTTTGCCCTAGACAAAAATGTATGTCACAGGGGATGCCTGCATACAGGTTATTCTTGCTAGCTGTGAGTAGTTCCTATCCGCTTTAAACCCTTGTAATTAAAGAGATATTCCTGTATCTTAGTAATCCTTCTCCTTTGTCCATAAAGATGTCTTTACAAAATAAAAATGATAGTTTGGGGAAAATTCAGGATCAAAACTGTTGCATCCTGAAGTGCATTAATCACCACAGTTGCTTATTATTTAAAAAACAGAAACAACAACAACACAGATTCTAAGAAGCAGTCACTTTATTTAGATAGCATCTTGACTTTATGCAACTTGTGTAAATATCTTGGCAAAGGACTAAACCAGTCACAGACGCCAAAATCATTTCAGTAATTGCAAAGTGAATTAGGTGAATTGTGAGCCCCCAGCACAAGAAGGACATGGAGCTGTTGGAGCAGGTCCAGAGTAGGGACACAAAGATGATCAGAGGGCTGGGGCATCTCCCATATGAGGACAGGCTGAGAGAGCTGGGGCTCTTCAGTCTGGAGAAGAGAAGGCACAAGAAGTATCTTAAAGCAGCCTTCCAGTACCTGAAGGGGCCTACTGGCAAGCTGGGAAGGGACTTTTTATAAGGGCAGGTAGCAACAGGACGAGGGGAAATGGTTTAAACTGGAAGAGGGTAGATTTAAACTAGATTAAACTAGATATTAGGAAGAAATTCTTTACTGTGAGGGTGGTGAGACACTGGAACAGGTTGCCCAGTGAGGTTGTGGATGCCCCCTCCCTGGAAGCATTGAAGGCCAGGCTGGATGGGGCTTTGAGCAACCTGGTCTAGAGGGAGGTGTCCCTGCCTATAGCAGGGGGTTGGAACTAGGTGATCTTAAAGGTCCCTTCCAACCCAAACCATTCTACGATTCTATGATCAATTAAATATTTTAGTTGAAACCCTAAACAAAAGCGGCCTGACTTCTTTACTTGGAGAAGTAGATGAAATTGACAACAAGGAAACAAAAATATTGATGGGGGTGACTTAAAAAAATATTTCTCCCTTGTTTTGTGGTTGGCTGATACTACTGGGAAAGGTAATAGGTGCCATCTCTTCCTTGATATTCGGTTCTTACTCTTCTGGAGCAGTTGGGTTAATTGCTGTTATGGAAGGTAGGACGCTTCCAAAAAGACTGTGACCAATACGTCCAAGTGTCTACTCCTTGCACTGTGTGTACAAACTGTTGTTTTTTCCTAAATTCCATTGAAGAGGGAATAACTGCCACCATTTCTTTTTTACTATAGAAAACTGAGTGACGTTGCACAAGAAAATATGAAAAATACAACAGACATAGCAAACTGGTTGTGATCTAGTAGTGCTTCCAAGTCAAACGCACTCAGAAGTACTTTTAGTGAAGTAGAATACTTACAGCAGTGACTTACAAAGAGTAGGAGAATGGCCATTTGTTCAAAACAGAGTGGCTTTCAGTTGCGGCATGTGAAGCGAGGACTTCTCTGCAGAGTTCTATGGGGTGACTTTTCTGCAGGAGTGGTACAACGTGACCAGGGAATAGCTCTGGGTCATAAAACAGCAGAATCTTGGAGACCCGGGAGAGGTTCAAAGGGAGGTTTTAGTGTGTGGCTGGAGGCAACGGCTGTAACCACATTAGGAGGAGTCTTTGGTAAGTGAATCAAAAGCATTCAAATAGTGCAGGCTGGAAAGAAGAATGGGTCTAGAGGAGAGATGGCCAAGAACAAAAAGGTTCTTTTAAACTAGTGACTTTCAGAGGTTTTATTTCTCTTAGTTTATTAAATCCTAGCAATGGCACTTTTTATGATCACTTAGAAAATGTAATGATCAAAATGATAGTTGCTTCCTAACCGCAGAAGGTGTTAAATATGTTAAAACTGTTACAGCAACTTCGAGCCAATATGAGAGAGATGGAAAAACTTTGTCTGCGAGTCCGACAGGAAGACATCCCAGTTCTGCAACGAATGATAAACCCAGTGAAAGATGAAGCTTCATCTGCCATACAACACTTCCTGCAGCTCCATTCTGAATCTGCAGAAGAACTTAAAAGGCAACTAGAAGGACAGGAGGATGCCTCCTTAACGAGATCTGCAACTGTAGGAGGAGGTGGTAAAATTTCATTTCTGTATCTATTGTGTCTATATTGTTGTGTCCATTCAGCACTTTGGACCAGATATAAATGAAAGAAACTAAAGAGATTTCAGTTGAATAACAATTGTTAGTTCAGAAGTGGATTTTCTTTCCCTATGGCACGCTTATCTTATTACCTGTTACTGAGTTTTGATAAGTAGTTAAGTATCTTAAGAAATGGAGTAGGTGTGGCCTTCCATGAAAAAGAGAATACCTCTTTCTTTAGCATTTGATCTTAGTAACAGACAAAAAGCAGAAAGTATTGTAAATCCATTTAAATTAAAGGCTTTGGGAACGCACTATAGCACACAACAAGTCAGATGCTGGCTGTTTTTCCCTCCTTTCTGCACAAAATAGATTCTCATTCTCTTGTACCGTTCTGCCGCCAGGGGAAATACTTACTCTGCTGTGGCATTCACCAGCTTTCTCTACTATTAATCTGTGAGAAAATTGGTTATATCAGTTATATCCTTCCACATAGTAGTAATTAGATTTATTGCTTCAGTAGCAGCATTGTTTAAAATTGTTCGGCAATTTGTGCGTCTTTAAAACGGTGTGTTTTCAGTCCATGGCACTGTAGAAGAACCTGCCCTCACATTTTATTTCGTGACCCTTCTTGCTGCTGTATGAAGAACGACAGGAACTGTTTCAAGTGTAATTAGCGAGGAAGTAAGGCTAACAGAGAGAAAAGTTGATTTGGAAAAACGGGCTTTCAGGAACGTGGTGTGTAGTAGTATTGCAAAGTGTTACAAAAACCAAGTTGTATCAAATCTGCAATTCATGCCAGACCATGCTCTTCTTACCAGACCGGTAGAAGTGATTTAATTGGCTTCTGAATATGATTCTTGATTATTTTCAACACCTTCAGCATCTTTTAGCTTTCGGATGTTTCTGAGCTGATCGCTTAGGAGTTTATCCTAATATCGTTGCGGATGTCGAAGTCTGGCTATTTGCTGCATCCTCCTTCCTCTCCAAATAAAAGAAGATAACTGAGTTTTTTCTCTTCCCAGTCCTCTGGGATGCTGTTAATGCTCTCTACAGAGAGAAAAATATGTTTGTGTTTTCCGAGGTTGTTCCTTAAATAATCTGGAGTGACATTCATCAGACTCTTCAGGTTTCAAATACACCTAAATATTTTGAACCTGTTTTCTTTATCCTTTTTTTTTTGCCTTCTTGTTAACATTAATTGCATCAAGTGTCAGATTACAGCTGCTTTTTGTGGAGGGACTGACTTCATCTAGCTCTGGGTCATCCTGTTGTTTTCTTTCTTCACCTGGCGATGCACGTACTTATACTTCCTTCGTCTTTCTCTGATGGCATCCATGGAAACTTTCTTGCTACCATTTATTTAGCTCTTCTGCATTCCTTTAACCTTCTGGAGTTTCTTTCCTATAGGTTCTATTAACCAGTTTGCTGAATTTGTTGATGCTTCTTTTTTGGCTTGCTCGCTGTCTTTGGTCTTATTCTGAGATTCAGCATAGGCAACTCTGGTATTCATCCTTATTAGCCATTACTTTCAAGCTCTTTATGACCCCTTCTGTGTTACAATCAGAATAAAATTTAAAGCACCTTTTTCCTTGTTAACTTTCTACGGCTGTCCTCAGTATATTCGGTTCTTCTATCGGAAGGGCCTTTTGCTTTTCTAGCAGTTACACGGATAGCAAGTGAGAACTGCAGTGTAATTTCAGAGATCAGGACTGCTTTTTAATCTGAAATACCTTTAAATTATGGTGGAGACCGAGCATAACCACACCTTAAAATGACAAGAAATTGATCGCAGAGATTGAGATGAGAAGATAGAAAATCATTACTGGAAATGACATACTCCTATATGTCAGCTCAGGAATACAGAAATAGTTCATCCCGTTTAAAGTGAAACGTACAGTAGGGCAGACAACTAAATTTAATTATATAGGTTTTTCTTTTATGGTTTGCCTGACTGCTGTGAAAGCAGCTCTGTTGAATTGCTAGCATGGATGCAATGTATTGCCTTTTCTTTTGTGCTTAGAGGCTGCAGTCCTGAAAGGAAATCTTGGCTGCTGATCTTAATCAAAGGAGCTTCAGTATGCCTGTTCTCTATAGCATGTTGCTTCCCATCTGGTAGAGAAGTAAGGAGTTTACAAATTCAAATTGCCCATTTGGAAGGCATGTCAGTGAAATGATGTGGTTCCTTCCCCTGAGCTCGGATCCAATAGAACTGAAATTTAATTGCATTTTAAGCAAATATTAACAAAAGGTGAGACTCTACTCTAAAAATTACTGAAATCTTTTAAGCAGTATATTGAATATTGCAGAGCATTAGATTTTTATCTTGAATGTAATGAGGTACGAAGCTGCTCCGTGAGGTCTGCAGAGGTATTTTGTATTGCTGCATTTCTGTGGAAATGCTGTAAGTGGTGGAGTCGTTTCCATTCTCAGTTCTATTCAAATTGGTTAGCCTTACATAAACTAGTGAATATAAGTTTCTTACTTGTATTTTCAGCCCAAATGTGACTTTACCTTTTTTTTTCCTAATCTTTCTTCTTCTTTAACTTATGTTTTGGAATCGAGGGAAGAATTTTACTGAGAATTTTTAATGTCACTGGTTTTTAGCTATTAGAGAATAACAACAGTGCAAACTGGCTGAAAATTTAAGTTCTCTTGATTTTGTGCCATTCAAATCTTCAGCATCATTTCTGTGTTTTGAGAGACGCGCTTTTCTGCAGTAGGTCAGCATGGGTTACTAAGGACAAACCAGAGCAGGGAATGTAATTTGTAAGGAGGCAAATTTGCTTAAAGACTTTTTTTCCCCCACCTTTGAATTAAGAATATTGTAATTTCAATCGAATGAGCATGCATGTGGCTGATTAGAATACGATTTCTTGGCAGAAGAAACTGGGTTTTGAAATAGGGTCATGAGGGATTGGAACGGTATCAAATGCTCAAGACCAAAATCAAGTGTCAGAATATTCAGGAAAATTGGTTTGTCCAATAAATGCATACATTTTGATACAGGATTAACTGTACTGAGAAAAGGAATGTTTTAGAACGGAGTGTTTAACGTTAAGACCAGCAAGCTATGCTGTACTTAGAGCACCCCATGAAAAGAGCCAGCAGAGCCCCGGGGTGCCCCAGGCCCAGCATTGCCACCAGGAAAGGGAAAGGGGCGTTCTACTCTGCCCTGTGCTGTGCAGCCTCACCTCCAGCTCCCTGTGCAGCTCTGGGTGCTGCAATATGAAAGGGACATAGAACTGTTAGAATGTCCAAAGGAGCACTGTGAAGATGTGTGAGGAGCAGCTGAGGTCCCTGTGTTGGCACAGCGCAGAGCAGAGGAGCTGATGGAGGCCTCATGGCGGCTGCAGCTCCTCACAGGGAGCGGAGGGGCAGCGCTGAGCTCTGCTCTCTGGGACGGCGACAGGGCCCGAGGGAACGGCATGGAGCTGTGTCAGGGGAGGGGCAGCTGGGGGTTAGGGAAAGGGTCTGCACCAGAGGGCAGTGGGCATGGAACGGGCTGCCCAGGGCAGTGGGCACGGCCCCAAGAGCCGGAATTCAGTGAGTGTCTGGACACTGATCTCAGACATATGGTCTGAGTTTTGGGTGGTGCTGTGCAGAGCCAGAATCTGACTTGATGATCCTTGTGGGTCCCATCCAACATGGGATGTTCTTGTGGTTCTAATTAATCTGATGCTACAGATCAAAAATATATTTTGGAAGAGTAGGTGATACTAGAAGTTAAGGTGCCTTCCTCGTCTGGAGTTTGAAAGGAAGAGGGATAGAAGTAATTAAAAAATTTAAAAAACAGGCCTGAAATAAAACTTAATCCACTGTTGTTGCACTGCTTCTCTGCATGCTTAGGAATTATGGCTGAGTATCAGCTTCATTTATGCTAGAATTATATTGATCTGAGAGAAGTAAGATTTGGTGCTTGCTGTCTTTTGAGATGCTGGGATAAAAATGTTGAAAAATGGACACGTTACAAAAATGTATTGTTTTTATTTTATCTTAAATTAATTCCATGTATTAGCATGCTTTATTACTCAATTTTTATTGAGAAAGGTTATTTTTATTCATTTTTCATTGTTCGTATCGGTTGCAGTAACAGTTATATAATATTGTTACAGTACCTTGGCACATTCATTGCTTCTACAGAAGACTTTAATGTAATATTTACACTACAGTATTGTTAGAAATACCTCTCCAGTTCTTCCCCACATTAAGCTTTCCACCCTCCTAAGGAATAAACACCATCTTTCAGCCATCTTTCAGAAATCAGAGCTGTCTGAATTAGCATGATCTTTGCACTGTGTTGAGGTACATACGTTCTCCAGCCTGCTTTTCATACTCCCAAGCTATTACTTAATCTTTACAACGGCAACCCAAACTTGCTGCTATTCTTAACTAGCACTGAATTAGTTGTCCATAGTTAGGCACTTGTCCATTACAGCCATAATGGCTCAAGACAGGGCTTTTGACTGAAGAAGGTATGCGTGTATCTGTTAATGGTATCTGCTTTCCACCGTGCCACCTGGCTGTCCCTCCTTCCACGTTTTTTCCTCAGTAATTTGTCTTACTGTCTTTTATACTCAGCACAGACAATTTAGAAAGGAAGATGCTCGAGAATATCTCCTTTACCCTGCTGAGCTTTAAATGTTTGCCATCATCACAGTACCATTTCCAGTGGGACAGAGCACGACGTGTTTGGTGGCATGGTACTTGGTTTCCATTGTATTTACTTCAGAATTTTTCTCTAGCTACTCCTAGGCCCAAACAGCTGAAAGCCAGACTGTGGTAGCACGATAATCATAAAATAATTGACCAGCTTTGGAAGTGCAGTGTTTGAGTATCATGTGCAAATGAAGGTTTTGTCCCAAGCTCGATTTTCTTCTGCAAAATTCTAAAGCTCAGCTAATAGGAAATTAATGGACTGGCCCTAACTTCAACCGTGTTTCTCATTGTGCTCAGAACTGATTGTGAAAGTGCACTGTTAGAAACGAGCCCCTTTCTTTGGCAATAACTTCCTTTTAGGAAATTGCGTAGTGCTGTGAGTAGGACTTTTGCCTGTGTGGCAGTTATCGGGGCTGTTCCTAGCCTTGAATTGTTTAAAATATCAATTTATCCATGAGAAACATCAAGAGTGAGAAATCTTGCGTGTCACCTGTGAGAAATCTTGCGTGTCACCTGCAATCTGATCCCGTGTGTTTACTTATCAACATCATATTCTTTTCATTCAGAAACTTCATACAACACAGAAGCGAAGGATGGGTCTCAAAGTTTAATCCAGATGTGTTCTCCCCTTCCTGAGATACCTCAGAATGAAAATGCAGCTGAGTCCTGGGAAATGTTAGAAGAGGTATGCTGGGACTCCCTTACTATCCTGTGGGTATTCTTGCTTTTAACAACAGTTACAGAATAACTTTTCTTTTTTTTTTTTTTTGTAGGACTTGATTCAGCTTAGCCAGTTGGTGACTGACTTTTCTGTGTTAGTCAGTGTAAGTATGGATTGTGTTCCATAACAGAAGCTTTCAAAAATGAGGGTGAGTGGGGATAACAGCTGGTAGGGGCAAAAAGGAGAGCAGTACTCCTGTCTGTAACCTGAGTGCAGACTGAGCTTGTTATTCTGTTAATATTCTGTTAATAACAGCAACAGAATAGCAGAATCACATCAACAGAATTTATTCAGTCCAGTGTTAAATAAATAAAGATTATGAAATTATAGACACTGTTGGGAACTGCAGGAAAATGTCCCCCATTGAATGGAGGCAGTGTATTTCCCCACAGTTAGCCAAGATGCCCAGGTAAAAGTCCTGGCTTTGCTACCTGGCACCTATGGTAAATGCACCTCTGGTTTCAGTTGATTTGTACGTTTGATACTTTCCAAAGTCATAGGTGATGGATATAATTATTTCATATTGAATTACCTAGCATGAAATTGGATGGTTTTCTTTTGGTTTTCGAGTAGTAACAGAAGAGGACTGTTGCTCATTCCTCTTCTGTTCTGCTGGTTCAGGTCCTGTCAAGATAGATTTCTGAGGATTTATTTCAGTACTAGTGCTGCTAGTTGCTCCTAAGCAATTCCTGATGTTGTAGCCAATGCCCTTTGCCACCTGAGGAACCTTAGAAGCAGCTCTGCAGTGCTGACATCAGACTTGTAGCCAGGTCCTATTCATTCTTACAGTTTCCAATGGTAATAGTGGCGACAGACTTCACTGCGCAGGTTGGACATCTTTCAGGTACTCTTAACAAGGGTAACTAGGAAGAGTCTGAAGCTTCCCTCACCTCCATCATGCTCTTTTCTTTACATTTATAAATGTGCCATCTTTTATCATCCACGCTTAGTTCCCAGTGTTTAATTCTTCCTTTGCCACTGCAAGTTTGAACCCGCTGTTCTCAGCTGCCATGAGGGCTGTTTAATCTAATCCCCTTGCTGCTGGGCTGCTTGGGATAGATGAGGGAGCTTTTGTTCTTTCTGCAGAATCTGTGCTGCTTCACACATGAGACTGTTGGGCTGGAAAGGGAATTTAGGAAGGAGGGGTTCCTGTTCCCAGGACTGGATTTACACATAACCATCATTAGATATTAGACAAGAGTCAGAATTGTTCAGTGGTCTTCGATAGATGGTAGATGAAGGTACTGGAGCTGGACTCAGCATTTTCTGAATTCGAAAGAGGACAAAGTTGTGACTGCCTTGTATTTAAGGTGACCATCAGCCATCTGATTATTCTGTGGCGTGAAATAGCTTCAGTACCACAGAGATCAATAAGAACAAACCCACAAAACCCTCTCTCTGTCCTCTCCGTCTGCTGCTCCAGTGTTCTCTGAGAGGCTGCAGGGGAATCTTACTTTATTTTGAGGAAGGATGGAATAGTTCTTTTAAATCAGAGAACAGTAAAAGATAAAGCAGTAGCAAGTATATTTCAGTAATCACCGTCATATTTGTAAAGTGAATGGCCCGGGTTGGAAGGGACCTCAAGGATCATGAATCTCCAACCCCCCCCGCCGCAGGCAGGGCCACCAACCTCCACGTTTAATACCAGACCAGGCTTGTCAGTGTTTTATAATATCCTAATTAAGTACTTCTATTTAGATTTCTTGGCACAACTTTGTATGTTGGAGTTGGTGCTGATGAATGCTTTTTATAGACATTTTTTTGAACATGAAGCTCAGCAGGAAACACAAACGCTAGTTTGGATTGTTTTCCCCTTTGAAGTGCAAGCTCATCTATTCACAGAGAAGATTTAGAAATCATATGTTAGGGGTTGTTTTCTCTAACAGCAGCAACGCGTTGTGTAATATTCACACCATATCATTATTTGACAGTTAAGCTTTTTTTTTAAGTAAGTTTGTAATTTCAGCGCAGTTTATCAGATCCTATTAATGAACCACCATTAAGGCTGCATGGCTGCAGTGTGTGGCAGATGAAAGCAGCTGTGGGGCCCTGATTACAGGCATTAAAATGGTGTGTATTGGCTCACCGCTGCTTCCCAGCAGGTTCCCTCACTCATAATTCCTTTGCATCTAGTCTCAGCAGGAGAAGATTGACAGGATTGAAGACCATGTCAACAGTGCTGCTGCGAATACAGAGGAGGGAACGAAAAACCTGGCGAAGGTAGGGATCTGCTCCTGCTGCTGGATCAATGGTACTCTGCTTCCCAGCAACCTCTGTATTAACCCCATTGATCCGCCGTCTTTAATGCTGAGGGAGCCAGCAATTAAGGAAATAAGGAAGAAATGACCCACAGGTAGCAGGGGGAAAAAAATCAATCTCTCTTGTAATTTTCTATCGCACCCAGGCTACTAGAAAATACTTTTTTTGCTTCAAATCGCATTATGTTGATACTCTGATGCTACTTCGGTGTACCCGCAAAGATGTGAGCATTCAGCGATTGGCTCACAGGAGTCAGATGAGCGTGAAACAACAGAGCGATGGGGACGTGCAGCTCCAATGGACGTGATGTCAGTGAGGGCTGCTAATAAGCCACAGGCCTGGGTTCAGGCACACTCTTGAACAGAAGTCTGAGCACTGTCTGTTTCTCACTTGATTTAGTGATGGAGACGAGGTGATAAATAGTGTGTATAGTCAGCCGGTAGCGTGTAGAAGATCTGGCTCCAAACTGCATACGTGAGAGAGCTCAGTCTTCAATTGTTTGGGATTCGTACATGTGGCTAGTAGAGCATCTTTTTTCCTGATACTAATTTGTCAAGTGTATTAATTGCTGAGCATTCAAATCATTGCCGAGAGCAGTGAGAGGAAAAACACAGCTCGCAACAAGAAGGTGTTCTAACCCTTTTTCTTTTTTTTCTCCTTCTAGGCTGCAAAATACAAACTGGCAGCTCTGCCCGTGGCAGGTGCAGTCATTGGAGGAGTGGTGGGGGGTCCTATTGGACTCCTTGCAGGCTTCAAAGTGGCAGGAATTGCAGCTGCACTTGGTGGTGGGATTTTGGGTTTCACAGGTGGCAAACTGATACAAAGAAGAAAACAGAAACAGATCGAGCAGGTCTCTTGCAGCTGTCCAGAGCTTTCTTGCCAAAGTGCCAAAAAATCCAGCTGAAGTATAGACTCGTTACAAGGAGGAACAGAAGCACAGTAGCTGTGCTAATGACAGGCTTGCAGCCTCCTGCTTTAGATTTGAGGCTGAGAGGTGTGAATTCTGCAGCAGTACAGTTACGTGGGAAGGGTGAAACGGTATCGTCAGAACTTTGGGGCTTTCTCTTTTCAGACATGATAAGTGACTTCAATCTTTTAACTCTGAGAACTACAGGGTAACTTTTAATTATAAAATTCTTAGAAGAGAGATGTGAACAGCTGATGGGTGACAGGTGCTTCAAGCCACATTTGCACAAAATGCCTTTCAGATAAAGAGATTTAGAAAACTAGTGCTTTCTCGTGAACGCCCTCCCCAGAAGCCGGAGCTTGTATTATATTATTATAATAATAACTGTATATTATTCTAAATTCCTCTCCGCCGGAGACAGGAAAATAAGCTCCCATCTATCCTTTATGTTCAGGGCACTTTAAAATCTCCTCTCCTTTATCTGGATTCCCAAACTCCTCCTGTGTATACCACCAGGACGGAACAGCTGTACACAGGAAAGCACCGTTTGCCATAGAGTAAGGTTAAAACATTGGGTGAGTAATGTGGAGAAACAGATGTATATCCAGCATCTGTCTGCATCAGCCAGCTCAGATCAGTATCTTTTATTTATTTTATTTTCTGTACTCCTCAGTTATTCAAAGCGTAGTTAAGTTGAACAGCCTAAGAAGCAGCACTGGGGGAAAGAGTCATTTTCCATGGCTCTTCAGCTCCTTCAGAACCTTGCTCAGAATGAAGTGCCAACCTCCAGCCCTCTGAGCCAGGAGCCTCAGCTGCCTTTAGCAGTGCTCAGGGCCAGCCTCTGCCCTCACTTCTCCTGTCCTGGCACCAGCAGTGCCATGGAGGGAGATCTTCACTGGAGGTGTGCTCCCTCCATGGCCTTTATCCAAGGGTGGGTATCTTTTATACCAAGGGTGGATGGAGAAGCAGCAAGGCCTGGTGAGAAATCTGTTCAATGGGGCAGCTGTTGTGCTGGCCGCTTCACAGTACGTGATCCACCCTTGCTCAGGTCAGCCGCATAGCACCTGTACACCGTTCAGCTCTGAGACTTGTGCTGTGTTCCCCCTGTATGGCTGCCTCTTGGCCTTTTCAGTGGAGATTTTGGGGCGTATTGTTAGGGCTTTCTCTAGCTTTTTACAGTAATATTCTGCCTTCCTGATTTCAGTGCTTCAGAAGCCATTTGCTTCTGTAACCTCTGCTGTTGTGCACCAGAGTGCTCATGCTTTTATTTTTGCATCGTCTTACTGTTACGCATATAGTCCTACCTCCATCTTTTGAGAATGGTTCCCACACTATTGCTGCTGCTGGTTGGGGGAACAGAAGCTGAAGTTGGGGAGCTGCTGCTTTAAGTTTTACGTTGCTCGGCTCCTCCTGAGCTCTGTAGGATTGGTGGAGTCCGGTTCTAATAGTTGCACACTGGTGCCCTCAGGCTCCCTAGCAGGGAATGCTGGATACAGAAGCAAACTGTACATACAGAGAGCTCCCTTTTGTTAACCACGGAAAGAACCATCTGCTAATGACAGATGATAGGTTTTTGTGCCTAGAGACACTGTAAGCAACTGTTAATTACAGCACAAGCATCTTTTTCTGAACAGTTCTTCCATACTACTTTTACAACGTGATGGGAATTGCTATCAGCCAGAGCAGCACATCTGTTTTAAGTAGGGCTGAGGGAAGCAACGTGTACAAGAACAGTTCTCACAGGTAATCATGAACGTTGTCAACACTGCGTGTGCTGAAGCCACAGTGCCTACGTCTGTAAAATCAGGAGTGGGAAACGTGACCCAAGTAATTCCACGTGTTTCCTCCTGTCATGCGAAAAACCTTTTGTTTAAATGCATCTGCTTCGGATGTAAATATATTTAATGAGTTTGTAACAACTTCACATGAAGGCTGTTAATTCCAGTGACCGGTAATAATTTCTACATTTAAAGAAAGAAAACAAAGAAGAAGTGCTTAAGTAAGTGGAAACTGTGGTTGAGTCGTGGCATGATTTAAAATAGCCGGATCTGCTTTCCTACTGTCTGCTTCTGAACCCCATACACTTAAATGGCAGCAGCCACATCAGACACAGCATGACCTCCTCACTCCTCCCAAGGCCGGGACAATCCGCACCCACCGAACTGAACTTCTGCCACTGCTCAGCTTCCCCCATGCTGTCTTCATAAAGCATCTCACACAAGGACTGTTCTCCTTCCTTGCAGCTTTAAGGAAGCGATTTCAAACCACTGCGCACACACTAAATGTGCGGGGCTACTATTTAAGCTGTGATTTTATTTTATTTTTTAAATAGATGAGTTATTGACATGAGCAAAAAAATACGGGCACCTAAGAACACTACATTTAAATTGGTAGGCACGTTGGTCAGAAGATACGTAAGCTACACATCATGCTTCCAGACCAAACCAAAGTTTCTGCCCATCTGTATAGAACTGATTTAGAATGTCAGCTTTTAATCCTTTTTGACATCAAAAAGATCAATCCTTCAATAATTCTGTTATTAAAATTATTATTAACATTAAAGAAGCCTGTATTGAATTACTAAACTACACACTTCCTCTGTAAAATACTGACATTGACTGAAATCAACACGAGTTCCCAAAGCATTTCAGGCATTTAAGATCTGGTACTTCAAACCAGCTGCTTGAGTTCAATGCAAGTTTGGAACATCTTTGTTCTGTGTGGGGATAACGCTCCTGCTGTTCGATAGCTTCCCAGGAGAGCCTTGGGGAGTGGTTTGCCAAGCACTAAGGGGCTAAGACCAATGATGTAGAAGAGCAGAGTTTATCAGAGTTTAAACACCTTACTTGCTCTTCTTAGGTAAATTCTTAGTATCCTAAGATACTTCAAAAGTTCAGCTGCTGCTGACTGTTGCGTTAGGTGTAACCAGGCTTGTGCTGTTCAACACTGCTTGCAAATAGAAAAAAAAAATCACTTAAAAGTTGGTACATCTATGTCCACGATCACCAAGAACCCAGCAGAATCAGGTCCTACTCCAGCAAATACACAGCGACATGACTTCCACACACACTGTCTACTGACAACTTGTGCAGAGATGCCAGAGTTCTTGGAACCAGTCCTTGCTCAGAAAAGCAAACACAGTAAGAAGGGGGCTGGGTTTGGGGTGGCATATCTATCTAATTTCCACAGGGAAAGCCATTGGATCACTGGATGTAGAATGAGGCTCCATCTCTCTCCAGCAAGAAAAACTCAAATGTCACCCACCAAATGTCATAAGATGAGCCCCTGTAGGCACCATGCAGGAATTCCAGCCTTAAAAACTACCCTGTTGACAGCTTTGGATTCAAGCTGAAGGTGGTATGACAGCTGCTAAAAATGCTTGACTTGCTATCAAACAGAAGACCTGGCTTTTTGAAACTTCATGTAAACTCCAAAATGCAGATTCACAGGACAAAAAAAACACAACAGAAGAAACCCACCAACTTAAGAACAGTCTTGCAGTGAGCTACCAGTTCTGCATCTGCTTGTTTAGCTGCAGCTTAGTGCTGAGAGCACTCTGCTGTCTCCTCTGCACGTGGCTGTGGCTGCAGGTGCTTGACTGAGCAGGCTCTGCTGGGAGCGGTGCTTGCACAGCTGCACAGGCCCACATCACTCTTCTGTCACATACCTGAGGAGCTGACCTAGCTGAGAGGAAAAGGAATCCCAAGTTGTGAATTGCAGAAGTTGGGGCACTCACTGAAGTAAATAGGAACCCACTGAGAACCACATACCCAGAGAAGCAGCTTGCCTCTTAGGTGCCCCAAGTCACAGACTTGGATGCTCACAGCATGTGCTATGCAAATGCAGAACTAATTAGTCTCCAGCCATGCCCCCAGAATTAACAGGTGTTTTTCTCATCTTACAGTTTCTTTATGTTCACTTCACGAAGCAGCTTTTACATTTGTTGAGGTAAGCCCTTATTCTTGTATTATACACAACAGAAAAGTGCACAAGGAAAGCAGCAATTCCTTCTTCAGAGCAAAATTCAATGTGCAACAGATGAGGGAAAAGCCACACAAGAGTATCACGATTTGGAATGCTAACGCTTGCATAGTCACGGTGCAGCCTGTCTCCCCTACTCCTCTCCTACTCTGAAGTGTCTCTAACATCGGTGTTGTTTTAACACAACTGTGTGTACCATATCATCATTCCAGGAAACGAGCTGGCCTATACAGCCCTACCATGCAAAACACAGCCGTTATCATTACAACTTCACCTTCCTTCACTTAGTATTTTAATAATCAGAACTGTTTAATTGCTTAAGCATTTAGACCCAGGAAAGCGCCACACAAGATTCTGTAAAACTTTAATTTATTCCCCTCCCAAGTATCCAGAATAGAAGACCCTCTCAAATTGGAGAAAAATGTGACAAAGAAATAGATTACCAGGAGAGCTGTTCACATGAAGAAGAACGGAAAGCACATACTACCAAGATTACACAGAAAACAACCCCAAAATCCTATTGAATGGGATAGTGCAAGTTAACAGCATGTCTCTGGCAGGAATACCTTCATTTGGATTATAAAAGTTTTACAGAATTGTTACATCGAGTGTCTGGATGGGTCTCTGGCATGTTACTAGAGCATTAAGAACGCACTGTTGGAAAGATGCTGTACAGGAGGACCCACCAAACCAATTTATTTACAAGCCTGGGGAAGAAAAAAATTATTTTTCAGTTTATTCAAAATAAAAATACACATAGAATTATGAAAATATAGGTTTGCTATTTCCACCACACGGAAGTCAATGCTGCTGTCTGAAAGGCTTGCAAGATTATTTCAAGTTTTTAAAGTTCATCTTTTTCCCTCAATAAGGTGTACCTATGTTCACTGGGTGCCAGTTTCTGGAAGGAGCTCTCTGGTGGGCTGCTGGCTACGTCCTGAATTGGCTGAAAAACAGAACAGTAACAACAGTGCACGTTAGATTCACTGTGGTGATCAGTCCCCTCCACTACACGGACAGTCACGGGTGCGCATAACCAGCTGGTGCTCCCACAAATGGAGCTTTCTTTGGAAACACGAAGGCCCAAGCAGGTGAATAAACACCTTGACATAAATTAAGTACCATCAGTTAAGGACATTCCTTCTGTAAGCAGAGCTGAAAGGTCAGCCTGTAAGTTTCTACACAAGTGACTTAATAGTATTTCGAACGCACCCTACTGTAGGCTTAAGTGTCCACCACTTGCCTTGAAGGCGTTGTGGTTCGTGTGTTCATTTTTGAGACACCAGGGCAAAAGTACAATTGCTGCCAAAATACTTTAAAATTCATTTCCTATAAAAACTAAAAGAAATACATGCAGCTCAAGGGACACAAATGACGCAAGACAGCAGCCTCCAGTTTAATTTATGTCCAGTACTTCCATCGCACATGCGTGCACATCTTCCACTTGATGGCAGGATACTATACACAGATGAGAAAGGAAACAAATGAAGGGCACTGGATTTTGGGTGCATTTTTCAAGGGAGAAAGGAGACAAGCCAGTCTGCAGCTCCACGCGGTGAGCCTGGGCCTAGATACGCAGCAGAACTAAGAAAATCAGCAGGTTTCCTTCCACCCTGTCCAAGCTTTCAACACATTGCAGTTGCTTCCAAGTATGTCCAGCCCTAAGCTGACTGCCTCAGTCTCCAGCTCCACTCAACCACATCTTCTGCCTTTCCTCCCACTGACCTGAATACAAGTTGCTCATTGAATTCTTGAGAAATATGGGGAGTTACCAGCTAAAGGAACTAACAGGGGAAAAATTCAGCCTTCGTGTTTAAACAGTCAGTCATCATAACATTCAGAAGCAGTCAGTCATCCCCACCCTACCCAAGGCAGCCCCTCTTCTCTCCTGTTGCACAGCCAACTTGCTCCTTCCTAATGGCTGCAGCTATGGGTATCCTCTGCTCACAGAGCCTTACCCTGCCCTACCTGGCACTGACACTGCCCCAGCTGAACCCGAAGCCAGTTTGAGTTTACTTGAACAACCTGTGCATGGGGTGGAGTGTTGGCACAAGAAGGAGCTCAGTGTATTCCAGCATCAGAGAAAACCCTGATCTTAACATCCAGTTCTGCTGTGAGGCCAGCCGCTCACAACCTGGCTGCACAGTATTGGGAACAGTTCCCAGCTCAGCCATCTGCAGGCTTTTGCAGCTGCTGGTCCAGTCTCCGCCCCTGCATTACATGTTACTGCCCTGCCCCTCCTCCAAGGCTTTTCTGCTTTTAATTCTGTTAACTTCGAGCAGAACAGGAGGCTTTGCTCAACACCCTTAGCATGGAGCCATCCTTACTCCACCCTATAGATAACCAGGACAAGGGGCCTTAACCATCTCTGGCCTATGGGTTCTGGGATAGCCAAAGGCACTCTATTAAGAGGGAAGGGTCCCAGAGCTTTGGACCCTTCCCTCTGGGACCAACACAGCTCTTTAAGCCCTAGAAAATAAACCATTTAAGTCAAAAGCAGTATCCAAAAACAAATATGTCTTTAGACAGGGCCTGAAGTATTGAGAAGCTTGCCTGACAGACCTGTATTTACACTCTTTCCCAAGCATGTGAGCAGAAGGGTGTATCATGAAGATCCAAGGCTGAGACACAGATGGATGGGGCTGAGCAGAGGGAATCAGGGCTGGTAACCACATCCTTTCTTTACTGCCTCCTGCTAGGCTGAACTAAAGCAATGAGGTGTCTGGAGAAGGATCCTACTAGATCCTTTTCCTTTTTCTTCCTGAAAAGATCCCAGGAATGACTGCCATGCACGTAAATACAGAGTATAACAGTCTTTGAGCAGAACCAACAGGAATCTGAATTGACAAATGCAGTGTGTGAGCACTATTAATGCTGCTTTTTAATTGCATTAATAAAAGTAATAAGCCCTGCTGCTGCTCATCAGTCTTTCACTGACGCTCTAATAATCTGCCTCCTGCTTGAACTGGTGACCACAAGTAAATAATTAAAGCAGTCAACTGATGTTTCCCTTTAGAAGCATTCTCTCAGTGTGTTGAATGAGCAACAACGATCTATTTTACTTCTACAGCTATATATAAAATCAGTTTTCCCCACTGAAATAAGAGCAGCTTTATGAGCTCAGAGCAACCATCTAGCCCAAGACCTTTCAGCGGAGAAAACAGCTACTCTTACATTCTTCCATTATACAAGGCAAATAGGAGCCCGTTTCCCCCTAATTTTCTCCCTCCCTTTAACCAAAAGCAGCTTTGGTTAAACAGAAACAACTGCTCTTTTAGGTGACTGGAGTTAAAAGCATATACGCATTAAGAAGTACACCTATAACAAGGAGGGGAAAAAAGTCTTTATTAAATGGCCAAATTAAATGTATTTTCTGTAACCTTACCTGTCCAGGTGCTACATCAGTTGGATCAGGGCCATGATGAAACTCTCTATGCAGTTTTCCAGAATGCAAGTCTAGTACAAATTGCTTCAGTTTACCTGGCACTCTGAAACAAATGAACCAAACATCCACATGTTTATAAGAAGTTAAGTCCAAGCAGAAGACAAAGTGAACTGCTTAGAGTAGCCAACTTCTGTCCATCTGGCACACTATGCCTACTTTTAAGTGATTAGTAGAGGACAGAAAGCAAGTGGTTGGTTAAGGCGTCCTACCAGCTTCTTTTTCTTTCCCGTCTCTTGAGAACACAGCAAGTATTTCATCTTTTCAATAACTCCCACAGAGCTGTGCCAGCCAATAACTTCATTATATACTCGCTTCAGCTCTCCACTAACCATCATGTAAGAGGGAACAGCAGGCTCCAAATGCACAGTTTACAGATACAAATGACAGTTGGGTAGCAATATTGACAAAACATCTTTGAAAGGTTCTCTACTGCCTGAGTAACTGCACGTACACTAGAGATAAGCACTAAGAGGATATCAATTTAAATCTAATCTGAGATCATCTACTGTCACCCACAGCAAGTATGCTAAACTGCAGCATCCAGAATTATTTGGGAGATGTCAAATAGGCTAAGAAGCTTAAAGCAAGTTGATCTAATAAGCATTAAAGATGAGATTAAAAACTAACGTGAGCATCATCATATAAACAATCAAGAGATAACATATGAATAGAGACAGGTATTGTAAGGAGTCCTTCGATACACCAACGATTACATTTAGGAAAGCAGAACAAAGTGTGGTGAGACTGCCACCAGCAACATTCCAGATCACCGCTAAGTTCTACGGATAAGAACTGGTGTAATGTTGTGTCAGAGGGTATCTGGGCAGCAGTGCTGGTAACTGTAATTAACCAGTAGCGCGGTGGTACTTGGAGGGACCTCCTCCCCTCCCAGACAGGATCGGGAGTTAGCACTGATTTAGAGAAGGGTGCTCATCCAGCCCAGCTGCTCAGACAGCAGAACTGCTGCTCCGTGGGCCCCTGGACTGTCTTAGGCTCTCAAAGGTCAACCGCCTTGCTAGAGGCATTCCCCTTCAACTTCTTCTCTCCTAATGCAACAAAGGCATTCGGTGCCTTGTAGCTCAGCCAGTTCTCTCTGAAAAGCTACAACTGACCCATTGAACAGTCCCTGTCACCACCTCCAACAGATGGCTGAACAGGGCCAAGTGGCCAAAGCAAGAGGAGAAAATACTGGGAGATGGTCTGAATTGCCTCTGAAGAGGCTGTTCCTCCACACACAACTCCTGAAAGAGGACAGCAATGCTGCAAGTCAAAGAAATCTTCCGGTGGGCCAGTGCTGAAAGTGTGGGTAACCAAACACTATTGGCTGGTGGCAGGAAGGGGAAGTCTGGGGCCAGTTTGGAAAGGAAAAGAAAGCAAAGTACCTGTTAATATTCTGACACCAGAAACAAGATGCATAAAACAGGCAACATGAAAGTCTAAACTGAACATGATTTATTTGAGGCCTGTTTTAAAAGTGACAATACAGAGTGCTTTCAAAATGCAAATATCCCACTATTTCTTTTTTTTTTAAAGCACGGATGTGCAGTTAAGCTGATAATCTTCCAAAGAAAAAGGAACAAAAGGAGAAAAATGGTCACAATCAGGATTTCAACATGCATAGCTTTAGATGTCTGAAAAGCACTGTTACCGATCCATAAAACTGATAGACCACACTTCCAGAAGAAGCCTGTGGAGAATTACAGGAAGAAGCTGGGACCGAACCCTTCTTCCAGACATAGAATCATAGAATGGCCTGGGTTGAAAAGGACCACAATGACCATCTAGTTTCAACCCCCCCCGCTATGTGCAGGGTCGCCAACCACTAGACCAGGCTGCACAGAGCCACATCCAGCCTGGCCCTGAATGCCTCCAGGGATGGGGCATCCACAGCCTCCTTGGGCAACCTGTTCCAGTGCATCACCACCCTCTGTGTGAAAAACTTCCTCCTAATATCTAACCTAAACCTCCTCTGTCTCGGTTTAAGACCATTCTCCCTTGTCCTATCACTATCCACCCTCGTAAACAGCCATTCCCCCTCCTGTTTATATGCTCCCTTCAAGTACTGGGAGGCCACAATGAGGTCTCCTCAGAGCCTTCTCTTTTCCAAGCTAAACAAGCCCAGTTCCTCAACCTTTCTTCATAGGAGAGGTGCTCCAGCCCTCTGATCGTCTTAGTTGCCCTCCTCTGGACCCACTCCATGAGCTTCACGTCCTTCTTGCACTGGGGATTCATATCACTTGAAGGCTCTCACACTGAATTGTGTGCAGGCAGTGTTACCCATTCCATATTCACTCATCTTCTATTGTGATCCTGTTTGAAATATAAGCATGATTTCCTTTGCTCTCAACACAAAATGCAAAGCAAAAAAATACTTACGACAGGTCGTTGAAGTCTGGAAAGACATACATGTGCCTGAAGCTGTCAATGGCAATAACTGGACAGTCTGTGGGAGTCTTCTGAATGTGGAGGAGTGGGTGCCTGAATTTGTCACAGTCAGCATGGAGGAAGTTTATTGTACCTTAAAATCGTGAGCACATAAAAATCCACATCAAGATATATATATTTTTTTATTATCCTGAAACTCTATATAATTCCATAAATAGTTCAAAGGTAGAGACATTAAATAGATACAACTCGCAAAACTTGAAAACAGATTGAAATAGCGAGGCATACTCAAATAACAGATTACCTGAAAGTGGTTTTGCCCACAATACAAACTGAAGTTTGTTTAACGTCCTCTCAAACTGTTTGAAATCATTTAGATAAGAAGACTTTCTTAAATAGTTACCTAATAATACACTGTGTTTCTAATTTAATCCTTTTTAGAGGAGTCAATCTTCACTGTCAAGAAGTAAAAAAAACCCAACAACCTAGGACTCTGGCATTTGCTTTCACTCTGTATTGAGCTCATCTGGAAAATAAACGGTTCCAGCAGTAACGAGTTGGTACAAACCTTTCTCACTTATTAACTGTCGTGCAACCTCCTGTTGGAATTTTTCTAAGCTCTCCAAATCATCCTTCATGTGGAAAAGTATGAGGAAAGGAAGGCCTTCTTCTGTCAGTTCCTGCACAGAAAACAAAAGACATGTTACATTTCTTCCATTTCCTAAAGTCACTTGAGTGATTCCTGCAATTTTCCAAGCCGGCGAGATTCCTGCTTCAGAAACAGCTGAAACAACATAACGAGGGACATGAACTGCTGACCTTTCATTGAAGACACCCAACTGACACGGCTAACCATGTTTCCTTCCCCTTATCACACGCAGCACTTTAAGGATACAGGTATTTCATTATCAACGTTTCAGGAAAGGAGATGTGCAGTGGAATAATTGCTCAAAAGAAACAGTCCGATTCTCAAAACACACCTTCATAGAAACAGCAATAAGGCTTGAATAGCACAATATGGAATGAATGCTAAATGAAGGCTGAGTATGTATACTGGACCACGTCCCATGTTGGTTCACATCCTAAGCTGGTGATATTGCCTAAGACCACAAATGAGCATCTTTAAGCATTCCCAAGGAAAAAAAAAAAACAAAAGCAGAAACTAATGAGATGGCTGTAAGTGCATCCTGACTGGTCAACTGTAACGTACCATTATTCAATTCACAGCTAATACATTACTAAAGGTGACAAACAAAGGAGTATCTCTGTTGCTCAGGCAGGCTTTAGTTCCCTGAAGGAATGCATTCTTGCCTCCTAAGTACCTTCTGAAGATCTCTCTCCAAGGACAGATAAGTGTATGAACTACTTAAATATTTTATTCAGGATTTTTGTTTTATTTCAAACCCACACAAAGCATAAAATACACACATTTGCTTGCTTCGAAAGTGACTTTTTAGTGGACCATCCGTTCAATTTAGTAGAGACCAACTGAAGAAATAATCATTTATCAAAGAAAACGCCAAAGACCTCGCCTATCTTTCATTCATGCAGCTGATACACAAGCAAGTGCTGCTATTTCTTTTATTCTGTTCTGTATCCAAATGATGCCCATGCTTTTTGAGAAAGATGACTGACACTTGTTCATTCTGCCACCAAGGTTAATGGCTTCTTCAGATACTTTCCATCTGCAGCAATTTGAAACAAATGCTTTCCCCAACGGTATGCAGCCAGTTGCATCTAGACAACACAGAATAGACATCACTGTCTTTCCAAGCGAGCCTGCACATCAAGCCAAAGCTCGGTCTTTTAAGAGCAGATTCCAAAGATCCTCATTAGTTCAGTGCTCTTGGCAAAGCCAAAACTTCCCAACCAATCACATCTGCTCATTCTCATTTTTAAAATGAAGTCCCTGGTAGAAATGTTTGCATGTATCTTGAAGTGTTCTACTATCAAAAACAGTTGAATAGTCATATCACTGAGGGACATGGCTAGTGGTGGTGATGGGCTGACAGTCAGCCAAGATAATCTTAGTGGTCTTTTCCAGCTTTACTGGTTCTCTGATTCTATATTTTTACTCTGTAATATTGTGCAGTATACATTAAGAGCCCATGTAAATAATAAACCATTTATATTTGTATAGCATTTACATTTGTTTGGGTAACAGCAGCCCTGAATTTTTTAAAACAAACGTTGCTGGGCAAAAATGTCAAGTTGGAATTGAAAATATTTACCTAAGAAGACAGGAATTGAAGGTTGAGGGCACAAGTAGAAAAGCCAAGACACAATGTGATACACACTGACAGCGATGAACTTTGGCTTCTAAGCCTCAAAAATCCCATCTTACCATGGGAAAAGCACACTAGAAATCTTATCAAGCATGTTGGCATGTGGCATCTTTCACATACTGCTTGAGTTACAAAGGAAGAACGAATATTTCTTTAGCAGAACTTTCCAACAGAAGTTAGCAGTACTGACTAGACAGTTGGACCTCAAATATTTTGTGCATCCCACCCTATTCCTCCATCATGCAAATCAAGTGTTCCGCATGTGCAGGGCATCAGTGCTATACACAATGACCATTCACAATAAAGCAATTAAGAAATGATGTGAGCTGAGAACAAAGGATTCTTCCATCGCATGACTTGATTCTTTGGTTTCTAATCCAATGAGGGCCACACATTGCAATTTGTTACAAACCTCACCGGAGTTTATGGCAGATGCTGTGGCTATGAACAAACGCTCCTTTTAAAAAAGGTGCTGTAAGCTTGCTACTTGTTCATTTTCCCTCTCTTTATTTTACAATAGAATACTCATACAGAATTGGGAACAAGTGAAAAAGAAGAGTAAATCAAGAAGGAAAAAAGAAAAGTGTTGAAAGGATAATGAGAAGGAGTCTGAAAGCATCCCTGCAAATCCCATCTTACAGCTAGAAGCAGAAAACCTAACAAGGTGAAGAAGGTATCAGTGCTGAAACACGCTGCCAAAAGCCATCACACAGTTTTTGTTAATATTCACTGAAGTATCCAGCTCCAGAGATGGCTAACGACCATTTAAGGTACTTACTGATTACACAGTACTTCTGACATGTTTGATACATATAAAATTTCCAACTATTAACTTTGACGTTAAGTTTTAATTGCTGACTGACTGTATTTAAAAGTTCACAACTATGTTATTTTTTTTAACTGCCATGAACTCAGAGGGCTTGAACAAAATGGTTCCAAGTGGCCCCTTCCAACCTCAACCATGCTGTGATTCTACGTGAGTACACTGATGTGGATATTTTCTACCTTGACTAGAAACATTTTTCCAGATCAAAATCAATGCTTTTTGCTCATCTCTGAATCTTAAAACAAGTCAATCTCTCCCCGTAACATCTGCTCCTTAGATGAATAATACAGTCTACCCATGGTGTTACGAACTCACCCATACTTAAAGACACATTCTTACACACGTACACTCTTAAAGGAGACATCCTGGCCCTGAGAAAGAAATCTCAAAAATAAAAGGTATAAAAAAATTCTTACCTCCCCATTTTCAAATGTAATTTCTCGAACGAGTGGTACGCATTTATCTTGTGTCCACGCGTAAATCAGATCAAAATTGGTGAGGGAGCCCAAATACACCATATCCGGGGCGTTCTCCTGTGGAAAAGAAAAGTGCTAGTTGAGAAATAGTAAAAATGACACGGCTACTGACCTGATACACAAAGGTGACAATGCCTATGTAAATACTGAAATCCCATCTTGCATAAATATTCAACTGCTGTGCATGCAACACCTCCACAGACTACGTAACAAAAACTATAAGTAAATAAATACCATCACTTTTGCAATCAACTCCACTTTCTAAAATAAGAGGAACTGACTTCCGTCAGGTAGAAAAATAGTATCTCAGTATCAAAAAGAACCTCAACCATTAAGATGGATACCCAGTGCAGATATTAAGCTCCTCCATGCTGACAGTTATAAAGTCTCACCAAAAAAAAACCAACCCAAGAACCTCCAGGTCTTGCAACTGGTCTTTTATATTTGCGTTGCCAAAGATTGGAATAAATAATAGCTTTCCATCGTTCACTAGAGTTGTAACCCAGAATTCAGTGCTTCCATTTTAAAATGTGATTACAGTTTGAGTTTCCCAAGCTGAGGGCACGAATAAGCATATATTGATTCAGACGTGCCATATAAACTAGGCAACAGTAAAACATCTTTGCAGGAAACTGTTTCAACCTCTCTTTCCCCTTAGGTTGTGTTTTCCTTTTCTAAAGTGCTTCCCAGCATCAAATTTGAGAAAGGAGCATATGTTCAGATATTATGTTTCTAAAAAGCAAGTCTTGCAGATTTTCTTCCATAATGATTTTATTCTCAACTATGACAGTTCGTTAACATGCTTTACTACTCTTCCTTTAGATTAAGTGAACAGCTTTTACCTCCCCAGTGTGCTAAGCTACGTAAGACAGGCAAGTGAGTCAGAAAATAGCCAGTAATTGTCATTTGTGTTGAGAAATAAGGTGCACCAGATGTTGAGCTTCCTAGATTTTTATTGATTTGTTAAGATTCCTACTGGACACAAAGTATGTACACACACGGTAAGCTGCCTGCTTTTCTAAGGAAGAAAGCACTGGACACTGAAATTAAAAACATAGGTTTTGTACACTTTGTTAGCAACAAATGAGACAGATCTTTTTCATGGACTCTGAAGCACCGGTTCCTGCAACCCTCGCTAATTCTCACTCTCTTCAGTGGTGAAATAAAACTAACATTTGAGATGCAGTAAAATACTGAATGGTCTGTGCGTACAGTCTCTATTAGCTCATACTCACATATAAAGATAACAAGCAGAATAAAATACATAGTTACACTTACCCCTGGTGGCTTGTAGATTATATTGTCTCCGCTAAATCGCTCTGCTTTTGAAATAGCCCTACAACAAACCAACCAGTAAGCATGTCTTGGTACAGACAAACAAAATAACTAGGTTAGCAAAAATCATATTTCCATTTGCTATCTTCTCAAATTTGGAAGGAAAAAAATTACAATGCGTCTCTTCAAAGAAACCATAAAGTGATTAAAGAAACCATAAAGTGACAAAGAAGCTCGGTCTGTCTGGATGAGAGGGCAGTAAGGGAAGCTGCAAGG
The DNA here is from genome assembly GCA_016647715.1 of Pavo muticus. Taxonomy (NCBI): domain Eukaryota; kingdom Metazoa; phylum Chordata; class Aves; order Galliformes; family Phasianidae; genus Pavo; species Pavo muticus. Next base: position 1,002,798 of record JACDJE010000167.1, on the reverse strand, counting down.
TATATCCATGAGATAAGAAGTTTGGAGTAGAGGCATCAAAGTCAAAGAGATGAACATGAGCTTCTGATCTCTGATGATTTGGTAACGTTCACAGCTGGAGAATATATGAAGTTTCTCCTTGATATTGAGCTTAGTATTTCACCTTGGTGAATTCCACATCCTGTCTCTGCCATATTTTGTTACTCCTCAATCCCAGTCACAACGGATTCCCATAAAATGATCACTTCTTATTAAAAGAAATGAGGACTGGTATGCATCCAACATAAGAGAGAACAAAAATAAGTAAGCCCCAACTAAGCTCTTTTCAGCACCTTCATCCATTGCAATATGTCTCTTCTCCTCCACCATGCCTTGCTGTCCCACCATAAATCACACTGGCAAAATAGAACCAACTGGCTGCATATGCCTCAGAGTGAGATGAACTATTCCTCTCTTTTCCTTTCTTCACGGGCTAAAAAGAAAGTACGTCAGCCTCTGGGAACTTTAACTAAGTGTTCCAGCTTCTCCAGTTATAGTGTCTCTTGAATGGACTCAACAGAAGCATTGTATTAGACTAGTTAAGAGGGAAAGGGACAGAGGGGGAAGAGAAGGTAAAATATCTCAATTTATCTCACTGTAACATGAAGTAAATATCCCAGGATTCTGAATTAACTAAAGGGCAAAGTGAGAAAAGACATCACAAGGCTTATATTAAAGAACCTACGTTTCAATCATTTTCTTTGATCCAGCTATCCTTCTCACATCACATGTGAAAGATGATGCCTTGCTTAGTATGTTATATCTATCCATGTTTTCACCAGCTTAGAGACGTGCATTTTAGAACAGATTTCAGAATTCCAGACATAACTACTCCAACAGCATAGAATTAGGCTTTTTTGTAATCACCATCATCACTGAGGCAAACCACTCACTTCCCAATCAATCCTTCCCTGAGTAAGAATAAAGCAAAGACATACAGTCACCTGCCCAATCACTGCTCGATAAACTCACATTACTCTAGTAGGAAACAGAAGCTGTTGGGTAAGTCTGCTGGGGACCCCAAAAGACCCTCTTCTGTGTTCTTCCATCTCAGTAACTGCACTTGTGACTGATTTGTTTCAGACAAGGTAAAGTGGGGACATGATATGAAAATACCAAATGCCCACAGATATTCCTTTTCAAACAATAAAAATGGAAACATTACAGTTTGTGTTTCATGCCTCCTTGAAGCAACTACCTAGAAAGTGAACCTTCTGGAACCATATTAGCCTCTCATGTTTGCTTGCTAATATTAGAACAGTTCTCAAATGTATTTTTTGGAAGCTTGTTTTGTGTTTCTGCACTTGACTTTCTGTGCTGCAACACAACAGCACAAAGCCACTCTCCTCACTTCTACAAACATCTCAGATTTGTCCCACTGTCATTCTCCTTCTACAAACTAACTGCAGTATCTCTTTGTCAGTATACTCCCTATCTCCCACTGCCCCCAGCTCTCCTCACTCATCCTGCTACGGTTACCACAGATTGCAATAGAATTGTTAGGATCATTTGATTTAAGAGTAACTTTAAGTATCAAGGTGCAAGTAGCATTAATAGTTTATAAACAAGCTACTGTAACTACCTGAAGCCAGGAGCAACTTTAACATCGCAAGAAACAAGTTTGCCTTGACATAAGTTGGTTAATTTTTACTGCTTAACTCATTGTTTTCAGTTTATTTTGGCCTACAAGACACTTGAACGTGACAACTCACGTTACCATTATGTATGCCATACCATAATTACCTGACAAACTCTGCCCGCACCAAATCCAGAACCCCTGCCAGGGCCTACTGGGATGCCGAGGAGAAACAGCCCAGCTGATCCAGGAGTGCTCCCAAGGAAACACTTTGCTATTTATAACTCCAGCAGCAAACACTGTTAAGAGAGCCAGGATCTCCCTTGGAAGTGCTTTGGCACATAATTCTTAGGACGCCTGAGAGCCGCAGCCACTCAGAGATGGAAACATTTAGTCTCCAGGACTGCCGTCTGGAAGGCTTCATTCGCTTGAAAAGCTAACAGCTCCAGGCTAGCAAGGGAACAGAAGCCTGGTGAAGAGAAAAATGATAAGCCTGCTGCAAGATCATAAGTTACGTGGGTAGGTTACAGTAACCAACGCCCGACTGTCGCGCTGTGTATGCTCACTGCCTGTATCTAAAGAAAAAAATAAGAACTCCATAGTACTTACGTTAAGAATAGCATCCAACAATCAAATGTCAACAATCTAGGGGTGAGAGACTACTTCTCATTACACCTCATGGAAAAATAGCAAACTGAAGATCAGCAGACTCGAACAGCGGGGAGAGAGATTCTTGTAAGTATTGCTACCTAATGATTTCTTACATGTATTTCTGAGAAGAATGAAAAGCCATCTGAGGAGGAAAAAATAATTCCAAATTCTACTAGTAAGTCAGCCTGGCTGCCCTGAGAACAAGAATGGATGCGCTCATCAGAAACTACATTTGAGATAACAGACAACTCTCTGGAATGAGATTGACAGACCAACCTCAGTTTCACAAGATTTGGTTATTCTTCCATGGCCAAGGCTGTTTGCACAGTCATAGGATACATAACTAGGAACTGGAATGAAAGAAAAGACCAAGACCCCCATATCCACTCTTCTATGTTACAAATACTTTCCCCTCTGCCCCCAAATGATTTTTCATTTTTCTGAGAAACCTTAGGAAAAGGTGTAAGTGCCTGAGAAGAAGTTTTGTTCAGATACATGAAACACCTTCTACCTTAATCCAGTGTCTTCACTGTTTTTCATTCACTACATCCAATTCAAAAAAGCTTTAGGGCAACTGTATGTGGAATAAAAGCTAGTACAATCCATACAAATTCCTGCTCTTGAGCTGTGGGTAGACTGTAAACCACTGCTTTCACATTAATGCCCAATCACTTTAAATTGATCGTTCCTGGTACCTTAAACACTGAAAAAGGAGTCTATAATTGTGTTTTATTGTGCTACTTAAAAGGAAAATGACTAATTCCCTATTTATTCTGATCTCCCCAGTGAACATCTTTTAATATTTTTATGTGGAAAAAAAAAAAAAAAACCCAACCCAAAAACCAAACTTTCCCAACTCTTCCCTACTTGTTCCCCTCCAAGGAAGCAGAGTTTTCAGACACAGCTGTCTAGCAAGTCCTCTTACGTTGAAATGATTGACAAATAATGACCAAAAAAAAAAAAGAAGAGGAGGTAAACCAGTTAGATTTCACAACAGACTGGAAGAAGAGTTTTCTTCCTTCTTTTCCTTCGCTTTTCCTCAGTGAATTTAACTGAGAACCTCTAGTCTCTTCAGTTATGATACATTGAAATATTTAAAAAGCCCAATTAATTAAACTGTATGCAGTTCATTCGCATAATTTCAGTAATGAGGTCATGCAATTGAAGTATTTTAAAAAAAAGAACTTACCCAAAGGCAGACAGGAACACACAATCATCGTGTAAAATATTTGCTACTCTTTCAAATGTTCTGTAATTGTCAGAGTCCTTTTGCTCAAAGTACCCAATGATATTCCTTCTGCTGCGCTGTAAAGACAAAGATTACACTGTAAGTTATCTCAAATTATTAGAGGCTGTCAATACTCCACAAGGATATTAAATATAGAGATGCTGTTTATTTATTCAACAGTTAACCAACGAGTATGCAAAACATTTCTTTCTGCCTCCAAATGATGCACATTAATTCAAAGACTAAAAGATTTTAATATTCAGAAACATCGTTACGAGTCTTTTCATAATGAAATATTACCCTTTTGTCACATACAAGATTATTTTCAAATGATTCAAATTAAAATAAGTAATTTGGTAGTGGTGTTACCATAATAGGATTAATGCAGCTGAAAGGGGGATTATATTGGAATAATTTGTAAAGCTGGAGTTAATATTATTACTCCTAGTTCAAAATTATCACTCAACATTTTCGAATGGAAAAACCCCCAAGAAGTAGAAGTGTTCTTCAAGTGCGTGATCTGTCACATGCTTACACTTAGAAGGAAGGAGACTGAAAAACTTACATCGACGGTATTAATTTCTTCCAAATCCTGGACCTCCCGAATAGGATTGCTCTTCTGCTGCCTGATGTAATCTGCTATTGCTGTCACAGACCTCTGGCCCCTGTATTCTCTCTTCATCATCATTCCATTTCGGAAGAGCTTCAGCGTTGGGTATTTGCTTATCCTGTACCTCTGAGCTATATCCGCTACAAAATCAATTCAGAAAAGAAATGGAACAATACAGAAGAACATTAAGCGTGGTGTGTTAGACATCTATACATGCACACAGAAGTGGAACCTCTGAGCCAGCAGTCGCACATCATTAAACAATAAACTAAAAACATAAAATAAAATCACTACAAGAGAGAATGGTTAGCAGCTAAGCCCAGTTCTTAATGCTTTGCCTCACTGTAAAATATTCCAAAGTACAATCTATCAGTTTTGACTGAGAAAAGATTTCACCAGTTTCCTAGGTATCCTATCAGTTTTTAAGGCACTAACTGTAGTCAGAATTGAGGCAATGATAGTTTTACCTCCAAAATTCAGACTATTTTTAATTCGAATTCATACTAATTTCTTCCAGAAAAATCAATTACCTATCAACGTATACACTATGAAGTGTCAGACCAATATTTTTTCCTCCTTTCCAAAGCTGGTACTTTTTAGTTACAGTATGAAAGAGTCGCCTCCAAGAAGACAGGAGTGATAGGGGTGAGGTGCTGGAACAGGCTGCCCAGAGAGGTTGTGGATGCCTCAACCCTGGTGGTGTTTAAGGCCAGGTTGGATGGGGCCCTGGGCAATCTGATCCAGTACTTGATCTAGCAGTGGCTACCCTGCCTGCAGCTAGGGGATTGGAACTTGATCATCTCTGAGGTCCCTTCCAACTCAAGCCATTCTATGATACTATGAAAAGCATAGCCAGGGAGGCATCACTTCATATTTGCTCATCAGAAGAAAAGCAGCGTAGGCAAGTCAGGCACCTGCTGCCTCTCTCTTGTTGATAGGAGGACCTTTGGTCTGACTGTCTGGCAGTTTATCATAATTCGACCATGGTTTGATAAAAGACAAGGAGCCCTACGTATCAAGGTTACCCATCCAAGCCTCTCATAAAGGCACTGAGATTCAAGACTTCTTATGCTAAAAACTCCACAGCCAGAGAACACCAGACTACCCATTTCTTCCCCCCACACACGAACTTTTTCTTCCAGATATTTCCATTATCATATGACCATGTATGCTTTGCAGAGCCCTCATCTTAGGAGGTCTTGAAGATTACCCAAAACAGACATTTCAGTCCCTAGGGCTGTGAATCTTCATTGGGAAAGAAGTTGTATGAAGAAATTAATGGTAATAGAATGCCCACTGCCAAGACTGAATTTGAACATTGCTTCGTAATGCATGATCTTTACAAATTACAGTGAGACTCCATGAATACTGGTATTTGAACTATCACAGAGAGATGATAGCTCTACACAAGGAAGTATTTGAAAGCCATCCTTTCACAAAATATAAAATGCAAGTACATGAAAAACTATTTGAATTCATTCACAAGTCAAACAGAGTAAATCTTAAATGTTTCATTAAACCCTGGCATTTGATACAGGTAGAGTTAGCACAAGACGACCAACCACAACATTACACTCCTTTTAAAATTGGAAATACACAATGCAAATACATGGAATACTGTTTGAATTCGTTCACAGATCACATTAGTTATAGTAAACCCTAAATTAAATCTTAAAATATTTCCATTCTTACTGACTATTTTCTAATGAAAAAAAAAGTGCTTGAAAGAGATCGATGGGGCTAATCTTAAAAGACTTAAAGAAAACCAAACCAAACCTCCCCTTCCAGCTATAACTTCTTATTTTCTTTAAGAGGTACAAACCTGTCTTGCATTGCCAGCCATTTCTAGCTCAGTGTCTCATATTCCTCCTCTCAAAGAAATGATGAAATCTGCTGTTGGTGGGGGCAAGTCAGACTTTTCACAAAGCACTTTACATATTACCTAAGCTACAGCTTCACGCACACGTGTAACCTATGACTTCATTCTCAGGTGGCTTCAGACTTCATTCCTCTAGGTTAAGATCACAATACACCATTCAAAGAATTGAGCTACAACACCAGATCGTGTCACTGAGAATCCAAAGTCCACTATTCCCAAATTACAATTAAGTGTACAATGAACATACTGAAACACAGCATGAAGACATACCATTAAATTAGATTCCCACTCATGACGTGCTTAAGAAGCTCCTTCTTACAAAAGGATCGCTTACAACAATCTGAGTATGATCCCAACCTTTTCCCCCCCTCTATTAAAGTTCACTTACAACAGTTTTTTTTGCTTGCTACTCTTTCACAGATGTGGCACTACATTCACCTTAATGATGTATGACGAAATACTTAACAATAGCTCTCCCTTGTTAAACTACTCCTCTCACGACTTGCACACCATCGTAAGAGCTGGCAATATTCATACAAAACAGTGCTAGAAAGGACCTCAAGGGACCACCTAAACTTGGCATCCTGCTCTGATACTACAATACTGGTAACCTGCACGCTGGACCTAACCAGGTACAGGAAAAGCAATCGATGTTCTACATCAAACTCAGTTACTAAGAAGCTGAGGAACAGCAAATTCAGACCACCTTCTGCTGCAAAGGAGCATTCACAACAGCCTTGCCTCCTCCTAGCAGAGCCTCATCAGTAGGTATCCCATAACCTTTTCTTACAGTCTAACAAAATGGCTCTCCTGAGGAGAGCCATCAACAGCCTCCCCAAACTACTACCACCTTTTTTATTTTACCCCAAAGTAGCTTTCAGACTGATTACTTTTTTCCTAGCTGAAATAGCAGGAACACAACAAAATCCCTATATTTGTTTACGGTTTCATTTAACTTCATTCCTTCTTCATTTATGAACCCCAAAGCTTATCATGCTGAGTTACTTTGCTTAACAAAAGCACAGTAGCAATACAAGTAATAGGAGTTCCCTACGGAGTCTGTCTAGTAAAGCACCTCTCAACATCCCACCAATGAGAAGAAATTTTCTGTTTTGAAGTACAAAGAATTGATTCAAACCAGTTTTGTTTTGTTTTTCAAGCCAGGAACCACTTTATGTAAAAGGAAATAATGGTACAGTATATATTTTAAGTCACCAGAATTCTGTACCAGAAATCCTAATTTTCAATTCACAGAAACTTGTTCACGATCCTCCTGAAACGGGAGTCCTTCTGCACTGCAATATTCACTTGTTTACAGGAGAACAGAAATACAGTAAATCTATGGTATGAAGTGGGTTTCTAACATTGCTGCTTAACACAAAGAAAAAACAAAAAAGCACAACCACCTAAAGGTCAACAAAAAACCCCAACGAAGTAAAACCTTCCTAGTAACATATATACAGAAAGATTGCCTATAATATTATAAGCAAAGTCACTTACTAGGTATTAAATGCTTAGAATAAAGGTACAATTTCTCTAGCATAAGTATTACTGACTTCAGCACACCAAAACCACTGAAGATTTTGACAGCAAAGAATGAAGTGGAACTTAGATACTTATGAGTTATAAAAAGGTAAGGTCTCGAAAACAAAGTACTTGCCCCAACAGATTTACCTTTAAGTATGTTCCACACTGGCTTAATGAGCTAAACTAGCCTAAAGACTTAACGTACACATTTGAGTTATAATCTTCTTCCAGAATATTGATAAATTGGTGTAAACCATAACAGTCTATTAAACCTCTGTGTGTGTTAATATTTAGAATTTGTATTTTTCATCACATTGTCGCCAACTATCACTTCTCAGAAAAACATCTTTATATTGGTTATAAGAGCAGACAGAATGCTGGCTTTGTCATTAAGCATCAAACTTTTGGCAGTGCATCAATAATTCCCTTTAATTTGCTTTGCCCTCAGAAGCTGGCGTGAGCTGCTGGGACCCGCAGAGTGCTTCAATAATAGTGCATTAAATTGAAAGTATCTATGCCTAGCTGACCATTTGAAAGCTATTTCTGAGTGTCCTGAAATCAGCTATTTGGGTTCCCTGCAGAGCATTGGTTCAAAAAGAAACAGATTATTTGTAATGCAAATAATCCACCGTCTCTAGATCATCATCTTAGAGGCCAGCCACTAATGAAATCCGCAGGCATAAACACCCTGAAAATATTAGCACATACCTTTTAGTGTTGCTAAAATACAGAAATAAAGCTAAAACAGGAGGAAACAAAACAAAAAGAAACAAGATAATCACCTAACTCCAACATTTAGTAAAGTAGTATAGATGTTTCCATTTGGATAAATATAGTAAAAACTACTGCATACATTAAAATAATAGAATTAAAATACTACACTGTTAGGATATAACCAGTAACTGTGTGCCATGAGATGTCCCATTGCTTACAGCTAGCAAATGAACACAGAAAACCAGGAACAACATATAGGGCCATTATTATTTTAATTCAGAAAGGCAGTGCTACTTGAGGAAAGAGACTCATCTTCATGGTAGGATTTTGCTTTTAATTTGCACATTTTACAGTTTATGCAGCAGAAGACATGTTCATCTACTTATTAAATTAGGAACAAAAAGACCAGAAACAGAGAACTCTTAATTTCCAGTACTTCTGGAGCCCCTGGTACAGAAAGGACGCGGAGCTCATGGAGTGGGTCCAGAGGAGGGCCACTAAGATGATCAGAGGGCTGGAGCACCTCTCCTGTGAGGAAAGGTTGAGGGAACTGGGATTGTTTAGCTTGGATAAGAGAAGGCTCCTGGGAGTGGAGCTCATTGTGGCCTTCCAGTACTTGAAGGGAACGTATAAACAGGAGGGGGAACGGCTGTTTACGAGGGTGGATAGTGATAGGACAAGGGGGAATGGTTTTAAACTAAGACGGGGGAGGTTTAGGTTAGATATTATAAGGAAGTTCTTCACACAGAGTGTGGTGATGCACCGGAACAGGGGCATCCACAACCAAGGAGATGCCCCATCCCTGGAGGCATTCAAGGCCAGGCTGGATGTGGCTCTGGGCATCCTGGTCTAGTGGTTGGCAACCCTGCACATAGCAGGGGGGTTGAAACTAGATGATCATTGTGGTCCTTTTCAACCCAGGCCACTCTATGACTCTATGACAAAAAGAGAGACCAAAACTCTTGGCTGCCTTATTACTATGTAACTATCTAGCCCACTACTCCTATCCAAGGGGAAGATTTAATCCCAGATGCATTTAGGGTTCCCATGGTCATGAACTGGTCCTACAGATCTTCGGGATGTGACAAAAGCTCACTGGCTGCTCCTAACAGTTTGAAAAGTCAGCTTCAGCTACCACGTTGATACAGTTTACTTATTTAAATGTATTTTTATGCTTGGGATCTCCTTGAATTGCAGAAATTAGGAGTTCTGTCTTGTTGGGCGTCTACTTGTACGTATACAAAATAGAACACAAACTGCTGCCAGTGGAAGATGCTCAGCTGAAGTTACTGGCTTTTATATTTGCAAGAGAGCAAAGATACTTCAAGAGAAAAATCCCCTCTAGCACCAAAACAGCTAAATCACCAAAATGAGAGAAGAAAAAGTAAATGAAATCAGTTACTTCTCACAGAGATGCATTTTTTTTCCCCCCATGTTCTTACTCTCTTTAGTACTTGAAACAGAGCGCTAAAACACAACTGTCAGGCCAACGGTAAATCCCAGATATGTGTTACAAAGTAACATAAATTCATCTACTTTCCAAGTATCATTCTTCCTACAGACTAACAACTTAGTAAAGACTAAATATTATAATTAGGATCAGTTACAACCGAATCTTTGCTGGGATTTGAGGCCACCTTGGAAACTTTCACTACACTCTCGGGCTCCTAAACTTCCATAAATAAACTATTGGGCAAATGTTGCTCTTCCAGAAGTAATAGCAAAGCAAATCTTACATTAGAAAAATCACCACAATAATCTCAGTGCTACCCATCTGTTTGTCAGTAGGTAACAGATGTTCCTTACATTTTACTTATTACGAGATTAACAAGAAACTTTTGGGATTAATATGATAATAAAATAAGTATCTTTTTCATGCATTTTGGGGGTCATACCAAAATAAACAAGTATTTCTTCACGTGTACAAACAGCAAAGCTCTGAAACTACCAAGTATGCAAAAGGCAGCTTGCAGTTCACTACAACTCTTAGAGAAAACAGTGGAGCAAAACACATGCTGAGCACTGCTCCTTTTTCTCGGCTGTTTTGCACCAGTGCTTCTCAATCCCCAGCCAGTTTGCTTTACAATTACATTCCCTTTTACCCCCAATAAACAAGAAAGGCTGAACTGATAAAAATTGCACATCTATGGAGAAAAGGAGAAAGCAACACTGGAAATTGCCCTGACAAATTTTGAAGAGGTTCAGTGATACATACAAGCAACAGCCTCTGGACTAAATGATGGAGCAGGTCCAACCACACCTTAGTCTGCTTTCTAATAACTTACTGGTAGGATATCACAGAAGAACTAAATTGAGATCTACTTACAATGCTGATCACAGTCCACTCTAGCAAACACTACTTGATTCTTATCTGGGTATTCTTCCTTAATTACATTAGAAGCCTCCTCAAAAATAGGGTGCAACATTTGGCTGAAGCGGCACCTGCGGAAAAAAGATTACAATTTCAAAATATTAACTTAAAAAAATTAATTGCAGATTACAGAAATATCTGAATAATTCAAGTGGAAAAAAATACATTCTAGAAGAATACATAAATCATGGGAACACATCTTGAATTATCAGTTTAAGAAACAACGTTAATCAACTAAGTCTTAAAGAAATATACTCTGATATACAGAGAGTTCGCTCATCATTCTTTTTCTACCCACATTATCCCTGGACAAGTAGCTTTAAATATCTAATAGAAGATTTGCACTGTTGAGATTTGAATATTCACCTATGATCACTTTCAAGAAATATCAGAGAAAGAACTGTACAACTTCTGCTGTTAACCATGTAAGTATTGCTCATTATGTTATTACTCAAATTTGGTGGAAGTTATGCCTAATTTAAACAGATGGCTATTAGATTACTATGAACAAAAGAATTCCATAGGATCCTTCCTAGCCACGCCAGATTTTGAAGAAAATCCTCTCTTTCTGCCCATGAAAAAGGCTGTAGATGTTCATAAATGAGGCCTCAGACATTCTAGTGGTGCTGGGGAGGTTAAGGTGACACTACTGCACCAGTCCGTCATTAATATATCAGTAAAAGAACTTCATCTGTTCTTCCAAACACATAGCAGAACTTTAACTGGAAGTCCTAACAGCACCATGGAAGTCATCAGGACAAGACCTCAAGGAGCACCTCAAAGCAGACCTGCAAGGAAACAGCCTCCTCTGAAGGCTGGCACATGGCAGCAAACACTCCAACTATAGAGGCAGGTTTTCCTCTCAAAATACAAACAGGGCTGAAGCTCATCTCCCGAGATAAATCTGACACTGGCCACAACAACTGTATGCCACACTTATTTAGCATGTATATGGCACATACATCTTTGTCCCTCATTCTCCTCCATCATTGCATCAGTACATCCACATCTGTCCTAATTCAATTCACATTATATCATAGGCTGGCAGTACACAACGCTAGGAGTTTAATCCCGAATGTCTCTATATAACGATCCTAATTAAGGCTTTAATTTTAATTTTAAATTTACAGCCTACTATAATGGCAATCAACGTGCAAGCTTAGACAACTTCTACAACAGTAGGGGCTGCGTTAACAGAGACCTAAACCAGGACTTTTGCTGTCTTTCTATATCAAGTTTCAAAACACTATTTTCCCTAGATCACAGGAAGTATCAGCACACTAATTTTTAACCTTCTGTAGACTGCCTTCAATGACATACAAAAACCACTTTATAAACGGCAACAAATATGCTACACTTCAGTGTATTAGAGCTACTCTCGAAAGTGCTATTGGTTTCACCGTTTCTTGTATCAATAGAATCTGAAGAGATGCAAACGAACACAAAAACTGTCTATAAAATCACAGGGGCATACACAAAGGTCACTAAATAAAGTTTGGTATAACATCTATCATTAAGCAAAGATTAAATGAAAACTTCTTCAGTGAAAGGTTCATTTTATAAGAAAAAGTGGTTATTAATTTTTTTTGAAAATCACTTTTAAAATCCATTTAAACGAGCTACTAGACGATCGAATTATCAGTAAAGGCAAACCATAACTTTATCTTCAATTTGTGCACCTGCTATTTCTAGGCCATGCAGACCAACAGCCTTGGGCGTATGTGGAACGTGAAAGAGGTGAAAAGAATCAGAACTTTAATCTGTTTGAAGACCTTTGATTCTGACAGTCAACGTTTGGTGCTCACAAAGCAAAACAGCAAGCGGAATATTTAAAGTACAGTATTACCTTGGTTTATATATTAAGTTATAAAGCTATTTACACCCAAATTCACTTTAAACGAGGATCAGAGAAAGTGATTTATTTCTCTGACCTCGTTTTCAATATTAATTAGCATATTAAATTTTATTTCCCTTGAATACTTTACTCATTTGCTTATTGTTAAAGGTTCTTTTAGAAATACTAATGCTCGAACAGAACATTTAAAATTACTTCTAACGCTATTGAAAAATGGAGTATGGGTACTTAAATTAATTCTAACAATGATTTTATAGGCAAGGTAAAAACCAGTCAAACAGTTCCCACTAAGTATGTCTTTCACAGTGACTGACCTCATATTCTTCCCTTTTCTATTTGCTCAAGTTTCACAGAATCACAGGAGTTGGAAGAGACCTCAAGAAATCATCAATTCCAACCCCCTCGCTAAAGCAGGTTCCCTACAAAAGGCCACACAAGTAGATGCCCAGACTGGTCTTGAATATCTCCATGGAATACGACTCCACTACCTCTCTGGGCAACTTGTTCCAGTGCTCCGTCACCCTTACCGTCAAGAAGTTCTTCCACATATTTGTATGAAACTTCCTATGTTCAAGTTTTAGACCATTCCTTCATGTCCTACTGGTACACAATACCGAGAAGAGCCTGGCCTCATCCATTTGCCTCCCACCTCCCTTTAGATACCTACAAACATTAATCAGATCCCTTCTCAGTCTTCTTTTCCCCAGGCTGAAAGGACCCAGGTTACTCTGTCTTTCCTCATACGGGAGATGCACCAGGCCCTTTATCATCTTTGTGGCCCCTTCCTGGACTCCTTCTAGAAGATCCCTACCATTTTCGAGCCAAGGAGCCCACAACTGGACACAGTAGCCTAAATGCAGCCTTATCACGGCAGAACAGAGGGTGAGGATCACCTCCCTCAACCTGCTGGCCACATCCCTTTTAATGCACCCCAGGATACCACTGGCCTTCTTGGTCACAAGACCACACTGCTGGCTCATGGCCAACCTGTTGCCCACCAGGACACCCAGGTCCTTCTCTGCCAAGCTCCTCTCCAGCAGGTCAGCCCCTAACCTGTACTGATGCACGCCGTTTTTCCAGGTGCAGGACTCCACACTTGCTCTTGTTAAACCTCACCAGGTTCATCCCTGCCCAATAATCCAGCCTGTCCAGGTCTCACTGAATGGCAGCACAGCCTTCTGGTGTGTCAGCCACTTCCCCCAGCTTTGTATCATCAGCAAACTTGCTGAGGGTGGACTCTATCCCTTCATCCAAGTCACTGATGAAGATACTGAACAAGAACGGACAACCCTCAATTCTCTAGTTCTCCACCTGGAAGGCTTTCCATTAGAGATCAATTTGACTTCTTCAAATGTAATGTCATGCTTTTTGTTTACTAGTACACATGTAGGGGATCAACAGAGAGGAAAATTAAAAATAAAAAAGGAATATTTTGAACAACCTTATGCTAAAAATCAAAAACTTTAATGAAACCCCTCTTGCTACGAGGAAAAAAAAAAAAACAAACGGCAAGAAATCCCAAATGAAGAAACACAAAACAAGTTATTCCTTACTACCACAGAACCTTTTTTTCTCTGGCAAAGGCCCTGAATGAAACAAAATACAACAGAACAGTAGAAGGGGAAGGAATCAAGACAAACACACACCCACACCCACAAACCACAAGACAAATAAAAACTAACAGGAAAGATCTAGTTTGAAAGTAACATACCAGTGTATCTTTAATTAGGATATTATTTCCAAACATGACAGTTTTCAAAAGGAACAAGTTTAAACATAGGAAAAAAAAAACTTTTATAACTTACCAATCAGCATAAAAATTAACTAAAGCAACATCTGCATTGTCTGGGAAGGGAAGAAGAAAAGAACCCAACGTCACATTGTGAGGTAAAGTTCTTGTCACTTTAATCCAAGATTAGAAAGAATATGCATAAAAAATATAAAAGCTAGTATTTCTAGATTACTCAGCACACAGTCTGCTAGAAAAATACTAGCATAAATCTTAGCTGAAATATAATCTATAGCAATTGGGAATGTGATGAAGGAGGTCTACAGCCAAGCATTTTTTTAATATATTAGACATTAAAGATGACAATTCTTAAGGCATAAGATACAAAATAAGTAACACGTTAGACAAAATTCTGGATTTACAATGAAGATACTGAAATCCAGAAGCTGTACTCCAGTATCTCTCTTAAACATTATGTATTTGCAAGTGCTCAAAGGAATAGTTAAAAGCTGAAGTGTTAGCTGTTTGGGTTAGAAGAATGACAACATGTGGGCTGCCTGTGCAACTTGCTCTGATTGGTCCACGTCCATTTGTTAAGATATTGGATACCAGGGCAAAACGTGGCAGAGAAACCTTCAAATTCCCCCTCTAAAGAGCTAAGGAAAACACTTGAAAAAATGCACTACTACAGGGATAAGGCAGCAAAATAATGCTCCATTCAATATTTTGAAGTAAAAAAAGAAAAGATTGCACAGTACAATAACCATGCTGTAAACTGATTTTTATTAGTGGTAACGGACCAGATATTGAAGAAAAATTGCAACAAATATTTGAATTATAGGGTATCAGTCACATAGCTCATAGAACGGTTCTACATTTTTCAGCATATAAAAAGGTATTTACAAACAGATTTGGTCTAGTCATACATTTACTACACAAAGCAATCCTGCAGTCAAAGGCAAATTAAAACCAAATACCTCCTACCTCCTTTGAACAGTTCTAATTAAGAAATATATTTTTATGAATATATTTGCAACAACACAGGATTCTTTTGTTCCCCCCCAAACGCAATCAGATACCAACAAATGGCATCCTTTTCAGACGAGATACATCTGTTTACTTTAAGGCACTTTAAATACTTTAAATACTAATCTGTGTCTCTTTTCTATGAGCCATTAGAAATCAAGACAGCATTTAACCTGAGAAAAAGAATGGCTGAACATTTAGCAAGGCATTTAATATGACCCACTACCATGGGTTCCAATTGCTGCTGTTTTTTGGGAGCTCTTAAAACGCTCTCCTGACAGGCTTTGGCTATTTATCATTGAAGGTTCTCATCTGCAAACAAGACATTTGGTATTTTTCTTAGACACTTCAAATTGTCGTTTAGATTATACTGAAGTAATCTGTTAAGCAATACGTTAAGTTAGCTGTCTGCACTAAAACTTCTACGCAGATTACAATTCATGTTTTCAGAGCTGGGGTATACATATTCATGTAATAATATTGCAAGATTCTCACAGATAAGTGTCTGTAAACAAAGCAGTCTGTACATCGTGCAAAGTAAAAAAAAAAAAAAAAAGATTGAAAGTACTCACTTAAAATGTCATCTATATTTCCGCTATCTAGACTTGTTATTTCACTTCTTGTTGGATTAAAAAGCCAAGACACCTACAAGAGAAACCAAACCGGTCAGGTACGTAGATATTTTAACTGCAAAGCAGTAACATTCAAAAGTGGAGAAGAACAAACAGTAAAGCAACTATAAATCAGTACCAGCATTTCAGATGATAGCATTGTCACAAACGCAAAAATAAACACTGTTTACAGATAATAACATTCTTGCACAGTCAAAACAAAACTGGTCATCTCTTCATATAATGCTTTATTATGTTAGTAGAAATTTATGTTGGCAGAAACGTTACAGGTGATATTTGTACCTTTAGAAAAAACTTCTGTTCTTAAATGTGTTCTGAAGAGAGAAACAAAACCCACATTTTAGACACTCACCAACCCTGCACATCCCCCAAGAGCGTAGGCCCATCCATTCCACCCAGAGACAAGCCATCTCTGATGCTACTTACAGGACTTGTCTGGCTAAAAGGTGTCGCACTAGGTAATGCCTACAGATGCATCCATTTTTATTGCTTTTGAAGAAAATATAAGATTGCAGGTGGTTTAATTAGCTCTAATATCTAAATGTAAACGTATCTCCTGTATTTCTTATCACTGCCTTTGTATCAGCATGTAATTGGCACAAACTTAGCAGACCTTGTAAGAACCTAAGAAACCACATCAGCTGTATCATTCAATCTCAAAGCAACACATATTGCTCTTAATACAACTATCCTAACAGTACAGTTTTATGAAAGGGCATGCTCTCATATTCACTGCAATAAGCATCGTTCTTTTACCTCAAAATGTGGTGGAGGAAAGTACTAATGTGTGAATTGTAATATGCTTGTACTTTGGAAGAGGTGACTGTACAAGTCTCTGATTGCAACAATAGAAACTCTTGATCTGGGATGCTGACACTTCCCACCCAAGCAAAGCAGTCAGAAAGTCAGCCCTTCTTAACTAGGGCCAGAGCATGGAACAAATGCTCCACTGAGATGTCTTTCAACCTACTTTCTCCAAAGAACCTACAATCTTTCAGCTGATAGGGATGATAGGAAAGGGAAAGGAAGGTTTTCAGTAGAGAACTGACAGAAATGCACACAGGTCAAGGAGTCATGCAGAGAACAGAGAATCAAACAACCATAGAATATCCTGAAGGGACCCACAAGGATCATCATGTCCAACTCCTGGCTCCATACAGCACTGCCCAACGTTCAAACTCTATGTCTGAGAGCTATGTCCAAATGCTGCTTGAACTCCGGCCATGCCCGCTGTCCTCTGGTGAAGTCTTTTCCTAATCACCAGCCTGACCAAGGCAGGTCACCAGCGAGCAGAGCTCAGCACTTCCCCTCCGTTCCCCTCATGAGGAGCTGTGGGCCTCCGTGAGGACTCCCTCAGTGTCCTCAGGACCTTAGGTTTAGTTCTTGTGGCCGCAAAGAAACTCTGCTTCTGACCCAAGGGCTGCTTTTACTAAAGGCAGTGGGACAGGGGGAATAAAATAAAGCTGGAAACAGTATTCAAATCCAGTGTGTGGAGAAGCTGGAGCATTGTAATATGAGGACCTCAGCATTTCCAGATGAGCCTGAGACCCCTCCTATAGCAGAGCCATGCCAGTGGCTGACAACCTAAGGGTGTGATGGATTTAGGAAACTACGAGCAGCGAGACCCCAGGGCACGCTTGTCTTTGACACTATTTACACTCTATCAAGAGACTAATTCAATGCCAAACATCAAGTCTTTCAGCATTCGTTGCAAATGCATATCCAATACCGACTTCTCAAAAACATCAGATATAGTGGATGTCTGCTTCCATTACAATCGGTTTAAGAAATGATGGGAATCTTTTACAGTGAGACACTGTCAATAAGTCTGAAACTATCACCATAAGCACCACATAGGTGAGGTTTCCAGCAATGATTTTCAATTCCTTTGGATTTGTGCATCACTAAACACATCCCAGTGAAGACACTGATCTCCTCGTATTTCCCATAGAGACTGCTGGGTTGCACACAGAGTCTGTCTTACACTACAAGCTGACAGCTCACCAGCTGCTGTAAAGCAGAATGCCCACCACCACTTTTCACTTGCTCTCTAGACATCACCGTACACAAGTCTAAGATCTCTGGAGGACCTTGCACAGCCCTCCTGTGGCACCTGAAGTCTACCAGAGGCAAAAGTCCAACAGCTAGCTTCTAGATGATGGTGTAGAGTAAAAAATTATGGTTGAGTTCACAGAGGAAACTATCAGCAGAAGGACACTGTCTGCTGTAAAGTATCTGAGTAAGCAAGCTGTGGGATGCACAAGTTGTGGCAGCTCAGTATGGGGGAAGCACCCTTGAAGAGCTGTGTAGCTGACTGCAGCCTAACCAAGTAGAAGAGAAGACTCTGCCTTCAGTCCTTGCAGAGGAGATAGCCACCATCAGTACAGGCACCTCGCCATCACCCCTGGGTGGTGAGAGGGATAACAAAAAACCTGTGCTTTGCTTTGTGGAGGTGCAGATAGGAGTACTTACATTTTTGGCAATTGGTCAGCTAAGCCTAAGAGTGAGTTAGCACACTTTTTTTTTTGAACACGTTACATTGCATTAGATATCTGTGTAACTGAAGCAGCAGCAATGATAAAACAACAGTCCAGCTGTTACTGTTAATGGAACAAATAGTATTACTCGAAATTCCTTTTACTGGCTGCCATCTGATCCAACCACAAGTGACTGCAAAATCATTGTGTATTAATGTACATTCCAGGGCTTCAGCTGCCCTGCAAGTTCTCAGAATCCTCTGGCTGTATGTTTGAAGATCACAGGGCTACCCGCCTTGTACTGCTTACAATCTCCAACAATGCTTGTTTACTAAGGAAGACCACACAACCCTCTAGAAAGTTGAAACTTCAAATGTCATATTTTCTTAACATACCAAACTGGTTAGATATAAACTTCTTAAGCCACATTGCTTTTTCTAACACAAATTTACAGCAGCAGCAACATTGATACCCTCTAACAGGACGAACTAAGCATAAATTAAACACAACATAGATAAGCATACCATTTGCAATCAGGAAACAGGCTGTGTTATTTAACAGATATGTTTTAGTGGATCAGGAACTGTAGTTTAATTGGTAGACTGCTACAATATGCCTCAACTTGCAAGGCAAATATTTAACAGCAATATCAAACCGTAGGACTTCCTAACAAATAAAGTCCCCTACTAAACTCTGTGCTACATACAGAAAAAAGGGCATTAAAACTAACACTTCTTTACAGAACAAATACGATTTCTGAATACTTTATTAACACTTATTTGCAGAAAAAATGTGGTGCAAGCTACAGGCACTGAAAAACAAATACCCCAAACATCTTCATATACTGAAGGTAAAAATGAAGTTAAGCTGTAGATCCTACTGCCCCTCCAAATTAAACAGAAGTGGAAAACTATTGAGACCGAAAACTTATTTCCCCAAAAGCTACACAAATCTCCAGATAATCAAAGTATTTTTTCCCCATTAGCAGTGGAAAAGTTCCCTTTTGTCAAAATATATTCATAATCATATTCTTAAACATTTTATACTGACCAAATAATTGTGAATGTTAAAACTTTCACACTAAGTATACAGAGTTAAGGGAAAAAAGCCTTCTTTTAAGTGTCACTAAATATGCAAGACTCACTTCAGCTCAAGCTTTCATCAGTGTGTAATGCCTGCAAGGAAGAAAGCACACCCTTTTGACCCAGTAATCTTGCTGTCCCCAGAGATTCAAGAGAGTTTATGGTATTGCTAGTATTAATATTTAACATGAAGGAATACAGATTCTAATTCAAATTGTCAAGAAGCTACACTGCTTCGAGAATATCTAGACCTTTGATGAGGCCCGTGAATGATACCCAGGGGCACATAAGAAGATATTTTTTGAGGAAATGTTGTCTGAATATCAGCTGCACGCATTATAAGACAAGCATTGAACGTACGTCCTGAAAAATACAGTGGCTAACAAAAAAGCTTTCTTTTAGTTATGATTTTTTTTAACTTTTAAGTGCAAATTTAGCATTCCATTGGCCTACATCAGACAGACAAACAAGTAACCAACAGCATTTGTAACTGAGAAAAGAAATAATCCAACCAACTGCACGAGACCACTACAAACTCACTGGAGAAATATTACTAAAACACTTCGAAGTGGTAACTGGTGACATAAGTAGCCAGTAGAAAACAATTCAGGTAGCTTCCCCTGGCAAATTAACTGTATTTTGATAATATGATTTTGCATGTTGCTGGACTGAGATTGTACACGGTTTTCAAATGTTTCAGCCACTAAAATCTGTAAGCAGAACTAAGTGGTTATGAAAGAGTCTGCCAAAAAATAAAGATATGGTAGAATATTAAAATCCTAAAAACTTAAGAGTGAGATTGCACAAGTTAGATGAACACTGGCTTGTGATTTAACAAAATATGGACTAAAAGAAAGCGAGCACAGAAACCATTTATGCACTTACAGAACGCATTGCTAAAAAAAGAAAGTCAGGAACCAAACAACACATTCGCAAAGATAAAACATAGCTGATATAAGGGAAAGGAAGAGGAGGAGATGACACACGTGTACACATATATTCCTCTTGACCTTAGAAACTGTTTAACATTGCCTGAATAGATGATCAGCTCAGCTCCCTGGAGGTTTGTGAAGATAAAGCTGTAGATATTTTTCATTGGGGAAGCTCAGTAAGTACAGAAGTCCTACCACTGACCTAGTTTCTTCAGTTGTAAGGAAATCTTAAATAATACGCAGTAACATCACGGGGATTTCTTTTGCACTTGTCCTTCAAATCAGGTGCTGCGCTGTAGGAACCAGCGAGGGACACAGGTGGAGATTCAGAAATCACAACAAAACTTCTCACTTTAGGTTGGAGCAACTAGTGGCAGGAGCCAGTAATGCACCTGCTTCTGAGAATCAACTACACGTTGGCTGACATTTATTTGTATTTTTCCAACAGACTACCTCAAAGCACTGCCCAAACAGTGACAGTACCCTCTGCTGAGGCACGAGACTACGCAAGTTGCTTTACACAGAACAAAACGTCTGGAAAAAACCCATCCCGTTCTCCTTGACACCCCTCCCAAAGGCAAGCCTCTGACTTCAAATTCCAGATCTCATATCCCTTTTACAAAAAAGAACCCAATCTAAATGGCTCTTCTGTTGACAGGTTAGTTGTCCAATAGCCACCACGTATACCCAATTAAAGAAGCCCACTGGTTATTCAGGGTCAAGCTTTTAACATTTTACTCTTAGCAATTAGCACCGTTGGTTCTTCAGTCACTGACTGGACTGAAGAGTCTGGCCTACGGGTTTAGTGGCATTTCCTTCCTGAGATCATTTCACTTACAGAAGAGTCTTAACAGTTTGACTGTGCACAACCTTAATACTATATATTAAAAAAAAAAAAGAAAAAGGAAAACTAAGTAATTCTGTTGTGGTTTAGATTACTAGATTTTTTTTCAGTTATTTTTTATTTCACAGTATGAAACAGAGGTCCCCACTTCCAGAGCAAACCCTGCTCTTGGAGCATTATAATTTCTAATTAGCAGTACACCTGCAAGGCAGTGAGGAAGCCCAGCCTTCATTTCTACTTGCTAAACTCCCTACCTATCCTTTTCTCCTGCTGTGAAACCCTAAAGGCACAAAACAGAACAGTCTCTCTCCTCTAACACAAAGCCTTTTTATGCTTGGCAGC
Source organism: Pavo muticus (assembly GCA_016647715.1). NCBI lineage: Eukaryota > Metazoa > Chordata > Aves > Galliformes > Phasianidae > Pavo > Pavo muticus. The sequence goes on along the minus strand of JACDJE010000167.1, from coordinate 981,305 downwards.
CAGCTCTGTCCCACTTGTGATCCACGCTGACATATTGAAGTTACTACCTGAAGTCCCAGCCCCATAGGACTTTGCGGCTGACTTTCAGTCCCCAAGTACATCTTCCTTCTGCACGCTGCTGATCGGCTGCTGCTCCGAGATCCGCATTAAACTCAGAGCCAACAGGAAGCAGACGGGTTTACAGCCTGCTGCAGGATGCTGCAAATTGAAAGGAATCCCAGGAGAAAGCAGCGCTGAAGCTGACAGGCATCGTGAGAGCCCCTGAAGTTGGGCTTCAGAGCCATCAATCACAAACATCTCACCGGTAGCGTTCCCACAGGCCCCATAATGAACCACAGAGCCCAGAGCTGAGAGAGGCAACAGTAAATATAGAATGCTGTGGAAGATCAGGAAAAAGAGACCGTAACCCCTGCCTTCTGTCACAGCAGTTCAATTCTTGTCATCACCATATTCCAGGGCATGTCGGAACATTGCTGTGATTTAGACTGACTGAATGCTGCCACCCCTTGCTCTGTTACCAAACTGGATTTTTATTAGTAACACAGTATCATATAATCATAGAATGGCCTGTGTTGAAAAGGACCACGATGATCATCTAGTTTCAACCCCCCTGCTATGGGCAGGGTCGCCAACCACCAGACCAGGCTGCCCAGAGCCACATCCAGCCTGGCCTTGAATGCCTCCAGGGATGGGGCATCCACAACCTCCTTGGGCAACTTGTTCCAGTGCGTCACCACCCTCTGTGTGAAAAAATATAACACACAGACGACATACTATACAGGTACAAAATGCTAAGTAATGATGGCTTTAACCTACATTTAAGTTAGCAGAACAATTTTTAAATTGGTACCAAACAATTCTTTTCCTACTATTGTCTTTCAACAGCCACATTAAAACTCAATCAGGGAAATTTAAAGGACTCAAAGGAATCTACTGAAAACAGATTTAGGGATTGCAACTACTAGATTTTCTCTCTGTTCCCACGGGAAGCTAACTAACTTGAAATACAGATTACATATATAAACACACAGACATAAGAAGTAAACTTCTTTGGCTAAATCGTTATAAAATCGAATGGTCTGCTAAGGCTAAGCAGTGCTATAAAAACTGCACAAAGCTAGGTGGACAGAGCGTTATATTGAGAGGCAATGCAATTTCACGTTTTTCTCCACATGTCACCTACTCCCACGATACAAGTGTCTCAGAGGAATACTTGCTGCAGGTGCACTTATCATCAGTATAACCTTCTGCAGAAGAAAAAGTTGGAAACAAAAAGCAGTCATGGTTTCTAACTGTATTTTGCAATTCTAAATGATCCTACACTCCAGACGAGGCAAAACCCTTCACAATTAAGGGTTCCTACAACTGACCTTACGTGACATGCAGAAATGGTGTAGGATTGTCTTGTGACTTTTATGTCCGGGTACGAATCACGATGGCTTGTTACCATTGCACTGAAGGCCCACTGAAAAAATGGGTAAATTTACCTCTCAACAGCTTGTACGTTATTAATATCACAAAGTGCTCATTCAAGAAGTCCACTGCACAGAAGAAAATTAAACCTCAGTAACAAAATACGCGATTCAAGGCGCCACATTCTTCTTCATAAAGCTACGAACAGCAGACCCGTACATCTCAACACCATTTTAAAGCCCAAGTCTCTGGGCACGTATCTTAAGGATCACCGGCTTTCAGAGAAACGCTCAAATCAAGGCTCAAAAATGACATGAGGCGTGTTTAAAAAAATGCCACGGAGATAAAATCTGTAAGCAGTTTTCAGTTCAACTCTTGTAATTTTCAGTTATTTCCCTTCTTGGATCAGAGGGAAAAAAAAGCACAGTCTCCAGCCAGGACCACTACACACTGGTTTCCCTCGTCTGCAACGTATGTAGTCCATTTATCTACAAAAGATGTAAATGTGTGTCTAAACAACCGTGCTAACTCACAAACAATCAATGTTTAAAGTAGTCCGCTTCTGCAGAAGCATGAACTTTCCTTAAAGCTTCTTCCATAGCCTTGAAGCCATGAATTCAGCACCTGAGAAAACTAACTGAAAACTCTGACTCTTATTTACCACGCTTTTCATTCTTACAAAAGAAACTAGAAAAAATAGTACAACTTGCACAGACCTGTAATAAATAAATAAACAAAAGAGGGGCAGGACCTCACACTCAATTATAGCTTCCTTTATTTGACGCAGCTATTGCTAAGCTGTCTGATTATCTGGCACCAATACACTGATTCACTTTCAGGAAGGAATAAAGTACGTGAAATAGAAATGATTAGCATCAGCTAAACTGCAACAGCTGTTTATGAAAGTCAGTACCTCAAGTTTCTGAACTTGTCAAAGGTATGATCCAGCAAGATAAAAGAAAGGGCTGCCTGGTCTTAATCTTGTCCAGGAGGCAATTCTGAGAGCAGAAAAGGCCTGTTCTGCATTTAGGGAATTGCTATTACACACAAAAGCCATCACCAAAACTGTTCATAGGAGACAGTTCAAACCTTGCAGTTTAAGGCCAGGTTGGATGGGGCCCTCGGCAGCTGAGCTGGTGGGGGGCAGCCCTGCCCACAGCAGGGGTTGAGGTTGGGTGGGCTTTGAGGTCCCTTCCTTCCCAAACCATTTCATGATCACGTGTATTCTCTCTCTGTCCTGATCATTCTTGGACAAACAGAAATGGATATCAGAATGAAAACAAGAGTCTTACTCTTCCCGAGAGAAGGGAACGTGCTATAGCAGGGAGGTGGGACTCAATGATCACTATAGTGAGATCCCTTCCAACCCCTGCAATTCTGCAATTCACTGAATTGTGTGGAAGGAGAAGCAACCAAACTCTATTCAAAGTGAAGTCCTGGAGGTGGAAACTAGAAGTAGCTGCAGTGTTTTCACCAGAAACGGAATTTCCTATATAGCACATGAATGTTTGCTGTCTTGGAAAACTGATTTACCAGCTTATACACTCATTCCTTCGGATTATTCCACATCTGCTGCCTACACACATTCCAACGCATTAAAAATAACACAATTCCTGTTAAGTATTAATTTCAGTAGATTCTAATACGTATCAGTATTACTGTTGAACAAGACAAAAGCCAACTCATTTCAAGCAAAATACTCCATTTCAACACCTACTCACTTTCAGTTGCTTATCTTTTCATTAACCGTGCATTCACTACTGCAAATACAACTCATTTCCACTTCTGCTTCAAAACATGGCGTTATCTATCTCTTTGTGGTGTAAAAAAAAAAGACATGAACTTCCAGCAAAGACAAGCCTGCGGAGTTTTACCTTTCAGGCCGGAACTTGTTTTCAGAGTAGGTAGGAATGACAGAAGCCAGCTGTTCAAATGCAAATAAAGAAAAGGCTATCATAAGCACATATGAACTGGCCCTCGTGATAAAAATACCTCAGAGGCAATTTAGATAAAATATCAGTCAGGTGGCAAAACGACAGCGCAGCCTTACAGCAACCTGCATTTCACATGTCTGTAACACTCTGCAGACGGTTCCGGGTGGCGATGCCTGAGAAATAAAGTCACTCTGCTTGGTCTGGCGGTTTTTGTTGTGTCGTGCTTTTGTTGTTGTTGTTTATTGGTTGGGTTTTTTTTAGCTGGCTTCTTTTTGCTGTGTGTGTGGTTTTCTGCTGTTGCTGTTTTTTCTTTCAAAGATGAAAGCATCCAGGAAGTCCACACAGGAGCACCCATGATAACAGCAAGCAAGAAGCTTGCACACATTTGCTAGCACAAAGCCAGCTCTAGAAGAGCACTCGCATCCTCATTGAAAGATGAAGATCAAAACCGTGTGGCTCCAGAGGCACTAAGTACAAACTGCTTTAAACTACACAACTGATGCACTGGCTTAAACAAAAACAAAAACCTCAGCAAAAATGACAATTATATAACCAGAAATACTGAATACATACAGATAGAAAGAAAATACAATACAAATACACTGAAAAGGAAAGCTGGGGTCATTCTCTCCACCAAGTTTACTCAAGGGGAAGAAAAACATGTTAGTTTAAATGCCAGTCAAACAATATTAGAGAACACAAGCAGACAAATCAAGTCTCCACTAACGCTGTTTAAGTTGTGCTGCTCATATCTGTGCCAATGCCGAGCTGTACTTAGGAATGAATAAATTGGCTTCCAAACTCAGAAGCACAGCCAACTCGATTTGGCCCACATTTTTTTGCTCAAGGCAACAAGCGCTAGAAGCAAAGCAGCAGAGAAGCAAGCGTGTGGATGACAACTAGTTAAATTCCTACTCTCTTCCAATTTTAGAATCACAGTCATGCTGCACGAGAGCCAAATGAACCCATTCATGAATATGCACACAACCACCACCGTTCATTAGCCTCAGATCTACAACTTCTAGCATCAGTACTTCCTGCACCGCTAAGATCTTCCTGGTGATGCACTTCTCTTCCTTCAGCACGACAGAACTGCCACCTTCCCTCACACAACCTCCTCACGTTCCAGCAGGAGGTCGAGGGTTCCTGCAGCTATCAAAAGACAAATAAAGCACAACACAGCCACCCAGAGCACACAAAACTTTTGTTTATACATTAAAAACATTTGAGGTTCAGTCCTATGTTGCTGCTGCTGCTGCTCCTCCCTCTTCTTCTGAAGAAACGAAGCAAGGAAGAATACCTCGGATTTCCTAAATTATAAACTTCCCATTCCCACACCATGTGAAAAGAATCCTAGAATCACAGAATGGCCTGGGTTGAAAAGGACCACGATGATCATCTAGTTTCAACCCCCCTGCTATGTGCAGGGTCGCCAACCACTAGACCAGGCTGCCCAGAGCCACATCCAGCCTGGCCTTGAATGCCTCCAGGGATGGGGCATCCACAACCTCCTTGGGCAACCTGTTCCAGTGTGTCACCACCCTCTCAGTGAAAAACCTCCTCCTAAAAAAGCCCAAATCCATTTATTGTTAATTCCACTCATACATTAGATAAGCAGTAACAGGAATACTGCTTCACAGCTGCATTCTAATCTACATAACGGCATTGGAAAAATCTCTCGATTTAACTGAGGAAAAAAAAGATACATTTTACAATGGATTGATTTGCTATCTTCGACATTAGAACGTAACTTAAAGCAACACAGCATGGGCATGAAGGGGAAAAAATTCACCTTCGGGGCCACATCTGCACTTACATATTCATATCATAGTTTGAATGAGTGGCTAACTTCAGGCTGTATAGGAGTTATTTCTACTCTAAGCAGCTGCTAAAGGCCTGCACATATGCAGTCAATTTCTCTTGGATTACCCCGGGTAACAGAAGATTAAATAATGCAGTGGACAGGACACATGCTACAGATACATTGGAATGCACAAAAGAATGCGAAACAAAGATACTTGACTGCTGCTTTACATCCCCCAGGAAATATGAACTGCGTCAAGTTCCAGGCTGACTCCCAAGAAAATTTTCAAGCAAGTATCCCAGACAAGTCCTAAAAATACTATTTAGAACACTTACATAGTGCAGTGCATGAGCTGGTAGCAAGTATCAGAGGGACACTGGCTCTGCAGTTCATAGAATCATCGAATGGCCTGGGTTGGAAAGGACCACAATGATCATCTAGTTTCAACCCCCCTGCTATATGCAGGGTCACCAACCACCAGACCAGGCTGCCCAGAGCCACATCCAGCCCAGATGGAGTCAACCAGCTCAGTGTAGCGAGCTTACCGTTTACAAGGCATGGGACTGGTTTCTCTCAATCACAGCATTCAAAATAGCTACAAAAATCCTCAGCACGGTATTGATACAGATTTTGGATGACAGTATCACAGCTATATATTACTTCAAAATAAGCTAATACATAGCAGCTAGGTAATACTAATTTTACGTATTTATTTGCATCGTTTCAGCAAATGTTGTTGGCCTGAGTTGACAGAAAAAAAACATACACAGAAATAAAACGCCCCTTCCCCCTGCAATTATATGCTCTTAACCAAAGCAGTTTGAAATGTCAAAGGCAATTCCTGAGAGGCCTACACACTTGCTGAGCTCCCATCACTAATTAGTGGATCATTAGTAGGAAAGAACCCCAAACTGTTTCTCCTCTGCACCACATACTGTCTTAATTACCTTTGTGAAGCTACCAATTTGTCTTTCAGTCTTTCTAGCCAAAAATCCCAAGTGAATCGACTCAACAGGGAGAAGGGAAAAAAAAAGTACTTTTATACACACATTTATGAAAATCCATCACTTTTATGACTGGCAAAGGATTTAGGGGCTAAGCATTTCCAACAACATTTAAGAAAGGGATATCAATAAACTATGGCAGAGACAGAAGTGATAGACAGAGACCAAAAGAACAAAAAGCTCTCGGGATTACAAACGTGGGTACATCTGAAACACTCTCCCTTTGTGAAGCATTTGAAAAAGTTAATTATATCATCACTTCATAATCACGACAGCTATGGGAAACAGCAAAACGCTATCACAGCTGTTGTTTTCTTTTTCAAGACCATTGGAACAGGCACCTATTCCTTGCCTTTCAAAATACTCCCTTGCAGAGCTCCTAATGAACAAGTTATCCCCGTGTTTGTGCCCAATTCCCACATGAATCCATTTGGAGATGAGATCTAAGCTACGCTGCCAGTTATCTTTCAGTAGAGATTAGAATGCTTTTTCTCTTCACAAATGTTAAATAAAAGAAAAAAAAACAACCACCCAAAGAAACCCCATACAGCACAAACTGACATCCTTACAGTCTTCTTTTTGGATGCACCTTGATAAAACACACACACTGCAACCAGGCAACAATCACTGATGCCAGGCAAGACTGGAGACATGCTGGCAGCAGGAAGCATTGCCAAGGAACCTGTTTGTTCACTACATTACAGTTCTAGGGCTCCACTATCTACATTAAGTTCTTGTTTCATGAACACCATTTGGGATACTAAGTTTCAGTGATAAAAACCTAGCAAATAAAAAGAAACCTCACACTTCTCTACCGCTAGGATCACTTTCCTTTCTGAACTGAATGCAGCAAACCATTCATGTGAAATCTCCACGTGGGTTAACATTTCCTTAATTGTACATCACATAGAATATCCCGAGTTGGAAGGGACTCATCTAAGGATCGTTGAGTCCAACTCCTGGCTCCAAGCAGGACCACCCAAAATTCAACCCCTACGTGTAAGAGCATTGTCCAAACGTTTTTTGTAATGCAGTAATCCACCTCCTCCATGAAATAAGCCTTCGGGAGCTCCAGCAATTCACCGCATCACAAGAGCTGATAAAGCTTCCAGCTATAGCTGTCTAATGAACAGGATTCATAATAATTTCCGTTTAACATCGACTATGATATTTTTTTTCATAGAGGCAGAACTCAAAAAAGTGACAAAAACTGAAGACAGTCAGTTCTTAATAACAGTTCTGTCCACTTACAGACCACAGCTCCGAAAGGCGAAAGGGCCCATGAGAGTCAGTCAGTTGAGCACGACCTCTTCAAAGCACAAAACCCACTCACTTCACTATGCAGAAAGCTTTCGTGACAGAAGACCTACACGGATTAACACAACTTGTGGATGAGTTCAGAAACGGAAACCGAGGTCCACAGAAGGCAGAGGTAGGTAAGGAAAGGAACACTTGGCAGAAGTATAAAAACATTGCTTGAGCAGGCAAGGTGAAATTAGAAAAGCCCAAGCCCGGATGGAGTTGAAACTAGAGAGGGATGTTCAAGATCAACAGAAGGTTTCTACACTTATACAGGCAACAAAAGGAAGAATAAAAAAGACTGTAGAGCCACATGAAGGTAAAATCAAGTCAGAAACCTATTAAACAAGTTGGACATAAACAGATGCTCAGAACCAGATGGAATGTATTTTCCTGGGTCCCCAGGAAAATCATGAAGGCAGATTTTCCTCCCGGAAGTCACATCCATCCAGCAGAGATTTAGAAATATTAAATCAATCTGATCAATTTGATTGTCCTCTGTAATAAGATGACTATTCTCTGTAAATGAGGAAAGAATACTGCACATTGTTTGCTTTGGCTTTAACAAGCTTCTGACACAGTCTTTCAGTGTATCCTCAGAGCTAAATTGGTAATATGTTAACCGAATAAGTGAAATATGAAGTAAATGACACAGCAGCTGGGCTCAAAGGGCTCTAATCAAAGGTAGTAGGTACAATTGGTCTCTAATGGAGTTTCTCCAGGATCAATATTGAATACAAGAAATGTTTGTCTTTACTAATGAGCAGGATAGTAGAACAAAGTGCCTGGTCAGCAATTTCCTGAGGATACTGAACTGGGCAACTGTGCAAGAGGAGAGATCTGCCACTCAGCAAGACCTCAGTCAGTCAGAGAAATGGTCGGACAGGAATCTCATGAAGTCCTACATCCGGGGTGGAATAACCCCACGTGGGCTAGGAGCCTACTAGATAGAAAACATCCGTCTTCTCTAACTGTCAATTTCTCAGTAGTAGAATACATAAATGATGAAATTCTTTTGCAATCTATCACTTTTTATAACACCCTTTTTGTAATCTCCAGAGCATAATTTAATATGAACAGAGTACTTCAGCTGGTTTGGAGAAATTCAGTACCCTGACATCAGAATCTTCACCTGGAAGTGAAAAAAAACTTCAGAGTTAGTGCTGAGTACAGCAACAGCTTCACAGAATAACCCTTAGCAATGTAAAATGAAATACCTGAAAGTCAACAAATTTAAAAGTCAAATTTGTTCAATTCCTAAAATCCTTCATGAACATTAAAAACAATTAGATTATGTGAACAGCTGACACCACCAATGGTTCTGAGAAAGAAAAATCACGTGCCTACCAATGCTTACTGCGCTCCTAATGAAGATGCATCAGAAAAGAGCAGTGCAAAGGTAGAACTCACAGAAGGAAATTTTGATCTCTCTTTCCTAATTCTCTAGGACACACCTCACCTCTCCTACTTCTCAGGGGTGCTGTCTCTGCTTTAGTTTTGGAAGAAGACATTGCTTGCCCTTTGACATAGCACCCCACATTGCTTCTGCTTGTATTTCCAAATGTTCCTCCTCCATATCACTGAGAACTCTCTCAAAAAATACATCAGAAAGTATTGCGAAAGCATCCAAAACCATTTCATTATTGAAGCATCCACTACTTGAAAACATCTTGACTCACCTGAAGAGATATTGAAGTTCAGATGTATAATTACATGATATATACTGCATTTTTATATTTTCTTTTCACATGAGATGACTTTCTCCCTTCAAACAAACTACATTCGATAGGCTCACATAATAAGGTTTAAGTAAACAAAAATAAAAGAAAAATTGCCAAGTCACTACATGGAATAACTGGAAACTATTCAAGTGAGGTTTACAAAGAGCCTGCAAGGTGAACATACAGTCTTTAAGTCTTTCCAAAGAATTAAGCTTGATTAAAACAAAGAAGACAACCATTGTGCATATCTAAGAGGTACGCTGCTTTCCCAAAGAAGTGGTATGAGGACCAGCGTCTCACTTAAGAAAATTGCCCTGCCAAAAAAGAAACTAAAGCACAATGTAAGGATATCAAAAGAAAATGAAGATGAGGAACATCACCAGAGAGTACATCTGCCAGCAAGAGCATATGTAATACTGTGTAGTCACAAACTCCCTCACACATTTTCAAACATTGTCTTAGTCCTCTGTTTGAAGAATTATTTCAGTTTCTCCTCTTCCCAGCTGAGTGCTCCAATGAGGAAGCTTGCCAATTACACGGCACTGCATGAAGAACGTAACAGATCGGTAATAAGCTTCTCCTACTTACCTAGGAAGAGAGTGGGAGTAGGGTGGGGAAGTTCCTCAGTTAACAACCGACCTACTTGGAACTCCTGTGCTACTCTCGCAGGGAACCCCCTTTCGTTTTTTTAAGGTAAAATTTACCTATATTACAACATTTGGCTAATGCTCAAATTCAGAATATTGCATTTCGAGCAGGATTCACGCAGAGATAAACAAGTGCATAGAAACACACTCTACACACTGCAAGATTACGTAGTTCAATTTCTCTTTGGGCGATTTACTACTTCCTACTGCATTTAACAGCAAGATAAGGCATTATTTAATTTTCACTTTCACTCTTCGGATACTCTATGTCTTACTAACAAGACAAAAGGTAGTGGCAGTCAAACAAGAAACAGAAATATTACCCTATAGCATTTTTTCTAATTAAAATTTTAATAGAAAACTCAAAGAAGAGGCAGTAGGCAATGAACTAAGTTACTGCTTCTAGCAGCTGCAACTGCATTACTATGCAGGAAGTATTCTGAAAGCTTCACTACAAATACAAAAATTATAGCGTAACACGAACTGTAACACTAAGTATTACCTGATAATAACAAAGCCACATCAGCCTATGGGAAAGCAAATACAAACAGCAGGACGTTCACCAGGCTTCCACAGAAACCTCAAGTGAAGATACTACTTAGAAAATGAGGTATAGGAAAACTGGGGAGAGACTTTTTGTAAGGGCATGGACTTGGGGAAATGGCTTTAAGCTGGAAGAGGGTAGATTTAGACTAGATATCAGGAAGGGATTCCCTGCTGTGAGGGTGGTGAGACACTGGAGCAGGTTGCCCAGTGAGGTTGTAGATGACCCCTCTCTGGAAGCATTGAAGGCCAGGCTGGATGGGGCTTTGAGCAACCTGGTCTAGAGGGAGGTGTCCCTGCCTATAGCAGGGGGTTGGAACTAGGTGATCTTAAAGGTCCCTTCCAACCCAAACCATTCCATGATTCTATGCATACTTTAAAATTGTGAAAACTTTTCACATTCTCAGAATATCACAGGACAAATATGTTCTTCCAATGGACTGGCAAATACATTAAGAAACAGGTGTTCTTGCTTTGTCCAGGATACCTTTCCAAACAAGCTACAAAGAAAAGGCATAACAGTAGAGTTTTGAAACACAATAAAATACCAGAGATCAGAATGCAAGAATAAGGAAATTCTTTTACAGTTGCTTGAGGGGAAAAATAATTTAAGGAGAGTAAAACAACTTCCCCATTCACTTTACTCCCTATCAGTTGGTAGTTTCCTCTGCTCACATCTGCTCCTCAGGGACACCGCATGCATGAGTCTCCCAGTAGATTATTGAGCAATATGACAAGTATCTGTTATACATACACAGCAGGAGCATTTGCAATGGGGTGTCTTGTGTACTTGGTCTGTAATGAAAATTGCAGAACATGTGCAAGTGAAGGCAACGCAAAAGGATTGGTTAGAGCAAAAATAAAGAGCCACACCTTGCCTTAGAGAAGAACGTGGTGAGGCAGCATCATGTCAGCATTTATTCCACTGTCTCGGATTCATTAGATCTGTCCTACCTAGTGTTAAGCAATATACCAGTGTGGCAGCAACATCATTCGTGTACAAGCAAGAAGTGCACCACATGCCATTTTTTCAGTCCAATCTTGCAATCAGCTGTACATCCTCCTCTGAAGCCTGGGCTATGCCCTGCCCGCCCTTCCTCTCAGCTCCAGCATTAGAGAAACAGGGTTCACACCACCCTGTACTTCCTCCCTACCCCTCTCTCCAGACACTGCTTCACAGCAGCCCCACTCTGATCCAGTACTACACTAGCACATGAGAATTCAAATTTAGAAGGGAAAAGGTCTGTTTTGGGCCTGGTGGGTATCCCTGCACTGTGACTTCCAAGCTAGCAAATCAACCTTCAGTGAGATTGGGAGGTATATTAGGAAACACAAAGACAGTGGTCCAAAGCTCTCTGAAACCTCAGTGATCTTTTACTGACAGCGAATTTTGGACAAAAGAACTACACTTGATATAGACATTGTATCATTTTCTTTCATAGTATTTCAATTCTCAGCATCTTTTAGCTAGTTTTCTGTACTTTCAATACAAATAAGTACTTTCTACACTCAGTCTACTTCAATTTCCTCCTACTCCCGTATTATACATCCTGCTTTACTAATATGCTATGTTCATTCTTCTCCTTGCCTTTTCTTCCCGTTTAGAAATTGGTTTTTAGCACTTTTTAGTGTGCACCTGCTTTGAACATTCAGACAAACGAGTTCTACGACAAGATGGGGCGCATCATTACACAGCAACGCAAATTCATCCGTCACACTTTCCGTGTGCACAGCTCTGGAAACAAAGGCAATAAACGTGAAAAATAAAGACTTCTTTCCCTCAGAGAAGCGTGCTTGAATAGGCTGTGTAGAAAAAGAAATATGCTTATCCAAAAGTTTGGAAATTTAATTTCTTTAAGACTTTATTGCTATCACTAAGCAAGTCCCCTATGAAGAACGGCTAAGTGAACTGCGTCTGTTTAGCCTTGAGAAAAGAAGATTGAGAGGGGACCTGATCCAGGTCTATAAATATCTAAGGTGTGGGGGGCAAAGTGGCGAGGCCAGACTCTTTTCAGCGGTGTGTGGAGACAGGACAAGGGGAAACGGCCAGAAACTGGAGCATAGGAAGTTCCGCACCAATGTGCGCAAGAACTTCTTTACGGTGAGGGTGACGGAGCACTGGAACAGGCTGCCCAGGGAGGTTGTGGAGTCTCCTTCTCTGGAGATATTCAAGACCCGCCTGGATGCCCACCTGTGCGACCTGGTGTAGGGAACCTGCTTTGGCAGGGGGGTTGGACTCGATGATCTCTGGAGGTCCCTTCCAACCCCTATGATTCTGTGATTCAAGTCCAGCTTAGTAAGCTGTTTTCACAGCTGCATATCAATGCTTTCTGTTCTAGGAACCACTGATGTAACACTAATAAGCTCACATCCACAAAATACACCGTCATGCCCAAAGATGCTCTGTTGGACAGCACATCCTCTCGACGCAGAGCAGAGGGCTCCCTCAAACCCCACCATACAAAACCAGTTATGTTGTTGGTCCCAAGCATTCACAGTTGTTGTTAAGAAGAGAAAGTAAGCTACCAGAACTCTGAAGATTGTCACGTACACACTACCAGATTCTCCACACATCATAACAAAACAAGGACCATATTTTAACAGCTACTTTTTCTTTAAAGTATCCTCTCCTACTCCCATTCTGCTCAGGACAACTTTTCCAAAGCTCACATCAAATCTACTGCAAGAAGCGATTCATTGTCTTGATCCAAGTGCATAACCAGGCACCTTACAACAAAGGGGCATGTCTGACATGATGCTGAAGAATTACACAGATAACATTACACATATATATATAGCTTTTTAATCTCATTAGAAATTGGTTTAAATGATAGCAACTGAAGCATGGGGAAGTTTCAGATCTTCACCACAATCTATTTTTGAGTTGACGTGCATGTATCTAAGTGATGCACATTAAATTTGCATGGATCCACTGTACCATGAAGAAAGAAAAATGCTTTCATTACCTCCTGAGCACTTTCTCAAACTTGTACTTGCCTGTTTAAACTGCGTTTTAAAACAGTACACGCTCCAAGTTTTCACTCATTGGAGTCTGTACTCAAAACAACAGTTAAAATGTCGATTTTAACATACAGACAACATTACTGCTGTTTTAATGCACAGATATGACTTGAAAATCCTAGGTTCCTCAATGCAGTCTCTTGTACAGCAAGCTAACACACTATAAATAGCCATCTATATATAAACACTTCAAAAGTATCTTTTTCAAACCTCACAAATTCTGAATGCTTATTAAATTTGAAACTGCAGCAAGCTTATGGTAATTTAACTAAAGTTCACTCAGGTAGAAGTGCACATTTCAAAGAGGTAAGGAGTGATCCTGTTCATTAAGCACTTCTCCTTCAGGTCTCTATTCATTCATTAGCCACTGCATCGCTGTGTAATTCCCTTTAGATCCCCAAAACTCTATTTTGAATCACAGAATTTCAACTATCACAGAATATCCTGAGTTGGAAGGGACCCTTAAAGATCACTGAATCCAACTCCTGGTTCCACACAGGCCCACCCAAAACTCAAACCCTATGTTTGAGAGTGGTGTCCAAACACTCCTTGCACTCCAGCACTCGGGGGCCGTGCCCACTACCCTGGGCAGCCTGTTCCATGCCCACCACCCTCTGATGAAGAACCTTTTCCTGATGATCCAATCTGAATCTTCCCCAGTTTCAATACATTATCTCATACATATCATTCACTACTTAAACAGCTACTCTAGTTTTTTAAAAAAAGGGTATTACTGACTTATCTAACTTTACCTCCAACGGTTCCTTGTTTTACTCTCCCAAATGTTTAAAATAAATTGATTAAGCAAAACCTCATTAAACTTACACAAGCCCCCTTTGGCTCTGCAAGTCTCTTAAGCTCTAAAGGCTCAGGATGTGGCTCAATACAAGCCAGGAAAACAAAGAATCTGTACACTGGCATGTTTAAAAGATAAGAAGGCCTCCTTATCTCCACAAAGGACACGCATCAGTGATTTACGTCTGCAAATGCAGAAGGTAGTTTAGATTGAGCCAGCTTAAAAAAAAAAAATACCAAAAAGCCACATTCTGACAACCGCAGCTGAATTCCATGAGCCTCTTGGGAGCTCAGGAACTTGTTTCCAACTCTGCCCGCTAAGCTCCGAGGGGACTGCCGTCCCCATCCCGAGTGTGCTAAGGGGACAGGGCCAGAAGGCCGCTAAGGACGGGCAGCCCTGCCCCGAGCGTAGCGGGGAAAAGGCCCGCTGCGGGAGCCCCGCAGAGCGCCGGGCGCAGGCCGTGCCCCGCCCCGCAGCCTATCAGCCCCAGCCACAACGCCGTCCTCCGCCAACCGGGACGGCTCGCTCTCAGCCCGGGCCCAGCAGGTGCCGGCGGCACCGCTCCAGCCCGAGGCCGGCTCAGAGAAGGGCCCTAAGCCGGTACCGGCTGCCGGGAGAGCAGAGGGCCGCTGGGCGGGCGGGGAGGAGCCGGCGGCTTACCAAGAGGAGGAAAAGGCGGCCGGGCTGAGGCAGGAGCAGGAAGATGGCGGGTCTCATGGTAGATCAGGCGCCCGGCGGCGGGGTGGGGGGGGAGAAACGCGGCTCCCACGTTCGGCGGCCGCGGCGGTTCCGCACTTCCCCCGTCGCCAGGAAACACCCGCGGCCGTCCCACCGCCGGGCCCCGAGCCGCCCGCCTCCGCCACTCACTTCCGGGTGCCCGCAGGAGCACGCCGGGAAGCGTAGTTCTTAGCTGGGGGAAGGGAGAAGCGCGCGCCCTCCCGGCGCACCCCGCGCGGAGGTCCCGGCTATCCCAGCATGCAGCAGGGGCGCCCCCTCCCTCAGGGCGGGGCGGGCGGTGCCGAGGTGAGCGTTGGGGCGCGGCGGCTGTGGCGGGTTGGTTGTGGGGCTGGGAGGGGTTGGTCGGTTTGTTCTGAAGTGGGGCTCGTTATCCGGCCTTGGGTTTGCCTCCTCCCCTCGTTTTCGGTGCTTCGGACTCGGAAAAGTTCTCCGCGTTTACGTAACTGGGGTAACTCAGCCTGAGAGTAGCACCAAGCGGCTGCACTGCCTTAATCTCTCTTCTTGCGCCCGTACATTGAATGCTCAGTCTTCTGGATTCGCTCCTCTTTTCAACTGATTTTGCTTTACTGGTAGCTCGTTCTTAGCAGCTTTATTAATAAAACGTGATAGAGTGGACTCATTGCAGCCCGTGTTTCTCTCCGTGTTAGTTTCAGAAAGTGAATTATATGCTTGATTCCACTAATATAGTGTATGTGGCAGATAATGCCAATAGTATAACTTTTTATGAATAGATCTTGTAGTTATTTCTTGATGATTGTTGGTTTTTGTCCCGTAGAGGTAAACACCACACTTTTATTGATGAGGATCTTTATCGAACCACTCTTCCAGTTTGTTGTATGCAGGAGAGGAACATCTGAGGAGAGCTATGTATTTTCCTTTTATAGTTCCTCTTAATATCTCGTAATTTATCTGATCCCGAATTAGGTCTTTCAATACAGTGATGATACTCTACTAAAAATCGTTGTAGAGGCAATTGACTGCTTCTCTTACCAGTATGATTACTGAAACTTTGTACAGAAGTGATTCTTCTTGGTTTTTTTTCTTGGAAGTTAGGAACATCATTACTAATTCTCTGCAGCATGCAGTCAGTTTAATATTATTGCTGACTTATAACTGGGATGCTTCTGGTGCTTTATTATGGTCTCCAATACTTGCTGAATTTTACACTACAACCCATGAATGTCTTATAGTGTATTTGCATCCGTTCATAATCTGTTTGGGGTGACTTTGTAAGGACTGTCAGCAGTGTGGAGTTTTTAAATGAAGTTAACGTTAACTGAGCTATATTGTTAGCAATGGGAGAGATGAGGCAAGTGCATCTTTTGTCATAACTGTTTTCATTACTTTTTGTCATAACCTTTCCAAAATACAGGTAGAGCAAATACAGTATTAAAAATACCAACAGAAGTTTGCTGGCATTTGTATTCCAACTACCATTATTGCCAGTTCCCATTCACAGCAATGTAAAACTTATCTTGTAAGCTAGGCCATGCTTTG
Source organism: Pavo muticus (assembly GCA_016647715.1). Taxonomy (NCBI): domain Eukaryota; kingdom Metazoa; phylum Chordata; class Aves; order Galliformes; family Phasianidae; genus Pavo; species Pavo muticus. Next base: position 964,888 of record JACDJE010000167.1, on the reverse strand, counting down.
CTTCAGGAATTAATCTGTGTTTTGTACTTCTCAGAATGCTGTTTCCCCATCTTTTCCTCCAACAACTGTTGTAGACATCCCCCTAAAATAATAAAACCGAAAAATAGATTTTTTTAAGTTCTTTTGGTTTGTATTTAAACAGTAAGTCTTTAACTCAGATGCCTTTTTGTAGTCTTTTTATTAAATTGGTTCAATGTAGAGCCACAAAGATGATGAAAGGACTGAAGCACCTCTCCTGTGAGGGAAAGCTGAGAGATGGGGGACTTCAGCCTAGAGAAGAGGTAGTCCAGGGGGGGATCACAGCACTGTCTGTTAAGTATCTAAAGTGAGGGTGCAAGTAACACAGATCCAGGCTCTCTTCAGCGCTGCCTCATGCCAGGAATTGAGGTAATGGGCACAGACTGAAGCACGGGAGGTTTCGTCTGAACACCAGGAGCATTTCTATGCCCAGAGGCTGTGGAGTCTCTTTGGAGGTATCCAGAAGCTGCTGGGACATGGGCCTGGGCACCCTGCTCTGGGTGGCACTGCTGGAACTGGGACTGGATGGGACCAGATGAGCCCAGAGGGCCCTGACAACTTCAGCCACACTGTGATTCCTATTTACGATTTCCTTTGTTTGGTTCCATGTGACAACGTAGAAGATGGAACTGTGTTAGAACTAGATAACGCACAGTATTGCTGTAGCACATGAGGAAAGCATTTGGTTCTTCATCCCGTTGAATACCCCAGATAATAAAGCCTTTTGAGGGTACTCAGAATTGGCAGTACAAGAGCTGGAGGGAGCATTCTTCACTTGTTTTAAAGAGTTGTCCAGAATATTCAGATATGGTTAGTAGACAAGTCATGGGGAAGTATCTTTCAACCATGCATGTCTAGACCAGCTGGAATGATAGCGGAAGAGAGAATCTGCAAGTAAAACGTAAAGAAAATGAAAGAAAATATATCCATTAATCACTCATTTGGTTTATGAGAAAGTTCATCTACTTATGTGTTAAAACAAATATACCAAAAAGTATTTGGCAACTTTTCTGGAACATAGAGGAATTCGATAAGGATGGAAGTGTTCGTGACTTCAAGAGATACTGAACATTGTCACGTTATTCTGAGGTTTGTGGTGGAAGAGGAGAGTGTCAGGACAGGATCCTGTTGTTCTGTAGGTTTCAGTTGACCAGACATAGCTCCAGAACTATTTCCAATTGTTCTGAAAAACGCTTTCATAAGATTACGAGGAGTTCATCCTTGCACCTCTGTACCGATGTTCTCAACAGAGCAAACCTGTGGCGCTATGAGCATGCAGGCCCTTCTTCATTTCTGATACACAGTGCAGACCTGAGTTGATCATTATCAAGGTCTTGAGACACTGGTGGTTCAGTGAAGATGATAGTTCCATTTCAAAAGATGCTAGGAAGGCAAATGTACTATTAGGCATAATTTAGGTAACAAATGGAGAAGAAAAAGGAGAGAAGACCATTAGGCCAGCCTAATTCCAATTTTTGCCTACATCTTGAGTACGTGGTGGAGTTTAGTTTCCATCTCAACGGGACATGACAGAACTGTGGAAAGGTCCAAAAAAGCTAATTAAAATGTTCAGACATGCATAAAAGCTTCTGCCTAGGGACCAGCTAAATAAAGTCTAACACTTTCAGCTAAAGGAATGTACGATTGTGGATGCTATGTCAGAGGTGTGTAAAATAGTTACTGATGGATGAGAACTTCTGTTTACTTTCCCTTCTAGTTCTAGGCTTAAGGGGCCTCAAATGCCAAGAGCCACCTCAAAACAGACGGAGGAAAGCAGTTCATCCATAGGGTTGGGTTGTGCTGTGGCACTCCTTGATCAGTGAATATAGTGAATAAGCTTGAGAGGAGACTAGACAGGTTTGTAGAACAGAAATTAACTGAAGAAAATTAACAGAATTTTACGAGCTCTAAATACACAGAAATAAAGTCCACTTCAGGAAGTGATTGGAATAGTTATAAGTTAGGAAAATATTTAGAAAAGAGGAATGAAAGCATAATTATATTTGTTCTTTGGCATTGGCCAGTTTGAGGCAGAGCTTGATCTGATTAACTGTGGCTTTTCTTGCACACATTTTCCTGCTTCTATTCAGGTCTGAAGAAGACTCAAGATCTAAAAAGTTGGTCTGATAATTTCAGCTATGCCAGTTGGTCAACTAAAAGATACTACTTCTGGATATAAGCCTTGTTCTACATATATTCATAAACCATCATGGTAAAATGCCATCAGATACCAAGTCAATACTTGATAAACACCACAGGTTACTTGAAGCATCCGTGCCAGCACTCTGAAGAAGGATCTGTTGTATGTATAGATAAATACTAACCTGTTTGTGGACTTTTGCAAAGCTTATTGACTGAAATTTATTTTGAAGGCAACAAAACTATAGAATATTTATACTTAATGCAAGCTTTTGTTGATTGACTCTTGACTAGAAGTAGATTTAACAAAAAAAGAAACGCATTTGTTCTTTCCTATTTTTTAATGGGACTGTTTATTCTCATTAGCATTGTTTAAGTCATTGTAATGTTATATCAATTCAATGTTGTTGTTTTTTTTTCGTCCCCTAGAACTGAATTCTTACAAAATATGTTGGTGGTACAGATCTGACCTATGATAATACCTTGCAAGAGTATGAATATTTCAGCAAACTGCCTCTTCAGTGGTTCTTCATTAGCATCTGAAGTGCATGCCGCTGCTGTTAATGGGGATAAGAGTACCCTCCTAAAGCTAATAGCAGGTAAATGTTTTTATTGTGCATGCTTTTTGGTTTTGGCTTATTGCTCTGATTTTTAAAATACATTTTTGTTTCCTGATTGTATGTATTTCTAGAAAAATTGCACTCATTAATAATGTTTCTCATGACAAATTAAAGACAGGGAAAGTGACTGACCCTATGGAAGCTGAAGTTAAAACGTTCTCAAACATTTCCATCCATTAAAAAGCCCAAAATTTCACCTTCCCTCGCTGTCTAAGAACTGGTAGAGTATTACAAGATAAGCTGCTTTTGAAAACAACTATGTTATGTGTTCCAAATGCAATCTTATATACATTTGGAAGCCTATCTAGCTGAAAACTTCTATTTTCAGCAATTTTGATTGATTGCAATTTCAGCTGATAATGTAAAAATTTTGTTTGTTCAGCCTTTTCTAAAATTTCATTCCTGTAACTTGGTGAGTTTGAGTGACTGTGAAATAATAATTAAAAAAAACCAAACACCTTAGTTGTGTTTATACCACTGTCAGTTTTAATGGGAATAGTGTCTTTAATGCCAACAGACCAACGTAGAACAATTCATAAACTGTGAGCAGGTGGTTGATGTGCAGATACTTTAGAAATCTATGGGATGCAACTCCTTTAAAAATTTGTTTTTAAAAGTTTTCAGCCTGCAGAGAAAGGGGGAAAACGTCTGATTTTAAAAATCCTGGCTAACAATCAGAAATGACAAGAATAGTTTTTGTTGAGTTCAGTTTGGTTTTATTAATCTCAAGGCCAAAGTATACTTTGAAAATGCAAAGGAACAAGTCCTTTGATATTGCTGGCACACTTTGTCAAACGTACTGCAAAACACACATTTGAACCAGATACGGAAATCACTTTTTTTTTCCTGAATGTAATAATGCAGCAACGAAATAAAAATGCTGTGTTCTCTATAAATGAGGGAGAGAAAACTGCATGATCCTTGCAGTCTTTGCTGTAATGGCAGAATTTGGCTCTTCTGCTTTGTTGTGTCTTTACAGGATATGACACAGACCTTACTTTTGCCCAGACAGTACAAAAAAAGTATTGCCTAGCAGAAGAAGAATGCATCAGAGTAATATTTTTAGCTGTTTACCAGGCACAGTTGAAAGCATAACTCGATGCCAAAAGTAAATTGAGCAATTGGCGTTACTCACCGAACTTCTTGACTTCATTTAGCCACGCCATGTAATTGAGGACAGTACATCAGTGCTGTGTGTGCGTATGCTGGATTGCTTAGCGTCATGCTGCTAACACAGCTAGCTGCTGCATCTGATTGTGTTGACAGCAGTATATCCACTAAGATAAAGTCTCACTTTCTGTTTTAGGGCAGGAGAATAACTATTAGTTTCCTCTTTGACTCTTCCCTATTTGGTTTTACTCCTTTTCCCACCTGCTGTAGTTTAACAGAGCATGTGTGACTGTATACAAACATATACAAACAATACGCTGTGTTTTCCTATAATTCATGAATTTGGACGCATAATCCTCCCCACCACCACCTGTAATTTTGGAGGAGCAGGTGTTTGAAATAATACAGTGTGCTCTATACACTGTGGTTTTTTTGACATCCTGTACAAATTAAGCAGCATAAATAGACAAAATCAAAGTTAAGGAAACTTACGTAGTGAAAGGGAATTTTGGAATAAACTGGCCCTTTGTGTTAACAAGTAATGATGCTTAATTACAGGACTTTCTTTGATAGCCTGTAGGTTAAATAACATAAAGCACAATATATGACAAGTGTTTATTGCATAACCCACATGCAAAGTCTTGCGTTCTGTGAGTTGACTAATGCTGTATCACATTGTGTTAGAATTGTACAATCTATGGCTCTGGGTAATGCTCACAGTATTTTCTTGGTTGTTTTTGCAACACTGAACATGTCTTAAATAGTACCCTCTGTGTTAAGAATCATCTGTATGGTTTTAATCCCAGACACAAAGGAATCAAAAGTTAATTTTGTGTTTGGATGATCATCTCACATTCTACATTTTGATGTAGAGTCTAGTAGGATGTACGTATTTGTTTTGTTTATGAGAACACACAATTGTGTATAACAGCTGTTACACCTAAGCGTCCATTTAGTCCAGTTCACTCCTGCGGTGGTATGAGAAATACACAGAAATGCTGGTGTCTGGTGTGACTGCTCCTATAGACTGTGAGGAATCAAAGATGTCTGAATATGAGAGTTTAATTTCAGAACTGGGCCACTTGATTCCTTGTTTGTGATCTCTGTTGGCAACAAGATTATGAGATGCATAGTCTGGGTGGGCTGAGGATGAGGGTGTTGATCCCGAAAAGAGCGGGGAATCAAACAAACTTCCTTTCTTAGGTAGGCATGTGGACAAGAGTTTAATGTTGTCATTTTAATCACGCTGATGTGTGAATATTTAGAAGGCTGTTTTTGCTATCTTGATTACAGAAAATAGTAATTTACTCCAACTGTGAAGCCCACAAGTTGTTGTGGTTAGTGCATTCCATGAGTTTAGTCCTTATCACCTGATGACGATGTAGTAGCTCCTAGTACTTGGCCTAGCTCTTACCCTGAGCACTCTTTCAGTGAAGTCCCCACAGGGCTAACCATTCTAAGGGCCCTAGAGGCTTGCAAGCAAGCACAGTGATTTCTGAAAATAGTTTACCTTAAAAAACAAGGCAGATCACTGGCATCAAGTTTTGAAGGTCTTGCTCATTTTTTATTCAGATGGTTTGCAGTCATGGAAACCTTTAGTCATCAGCTACATCAAGGTTTGGGAGTTGAACTGGGCTTGTTTAGCTTGGAAAAGAGAAGGCTCTGGGGAGACCTCATTGTGGCCTTCCAGTACATGAAGGGAACGTATAAACAGGAGGGGGAACAGCTGTTTACGAGGGTGGATAGTGATAGGACAAGGGGGAATGGTCTTAAACTGAGACAGGGGAGGTTTAGGTTATATATTAGGAGGAAGTTTTTCACACAGAGGGTGGTGACGCACTGGAACAGGTTGCCCAAGGAGGTTGTGGATGCCCCATCCCTGGAGGCATTCAAGGCCAGGCTGGATGTGGCTCTGGGCAGCCTGGTCTAGTGGTTGGTGACCCTGCACATAGCAGGGGGATTGAAACTAGATGATCATTGTGGTCCTTTTCAACCCAGATCACTCTGATTCTATGATTCCATTCCTCCAATTCCTCCAAAAAGAAAGGTTGTATGTGAGCTTTAGGCCATTTTTGCTATTCTTAACATCAGCCATTTATTTTAGTCTCTACATTCTGTATATCCCTTAACATTATATAAAAGACAACTTGGAATTTGAGATTTAACTCAGCTGCTGATTTAAGAGAAAGTGTTATGTAAGCAGCCACATACATGTGTCTGATTGGGAAAAATGTATGTTTTTGTATTTATTTTCAAAAACGTGATTGTGTGAGTCCCATTAGCTTCATTTAATATGAGGCATTGTTGAGACTGTTTGCACTAAGAAGTGGAGTAGTTCATAATTTGGAGAAACTGGCATGTTTGTTTGGATCAGAGCCACATTAGGTTATGCTTTGAAGCTCAGTTTGTATATCTTGCTGCACAGGCCTGCAACTTGTCATTTTGAGCAGAAGTAAAGATTCTCAGGTTTCAAAACAAAATTGAGATGGCACTTAAAACACTTAAATGAATATTTAAATACAAGAGCCTTTCTCCTCAACAGTTTTGGTTACAAATTGGAATTTTAAAACAGCATCAACCATGTGCATAGTATTAGTGAAATTGTATTTCCTATTTTTTTAATGTATGATAGGGCATAAATAGTTAGCCAAATACCTTTAAACTTAGCTTTTAACTCTCATCTAGAAATACATTGCAAACTCTAATTGTAAAAGTCTTAAAATTACTTTAAAAAAAGTTAACATAAAATTAGGTTTTTTTGATGTCTTCTGTTTTGATACAAAGAGCAATGACTGGGGTATGTGCAATGCTTCTCCCATTCTAAGCAAAGTTCAGACCAAGTTCCTACATAGTTTTTATGCAAGGCCACAGTGGAAAAAAGGCTTATATAAAGTTACAAATGTAAAATTCCATTATTTGATTTATTATTTGATTTTTTTCTTCCATAGAAAAACATCCTTTGCTTATTTGTTTATTGTACATTTGAGACTCGCCTGTTATGTTCATCATGAGGAAGTTTCTAGAGGAAAAGCTGACAGGGGTATGTGCAGTTTTGAGTGGTTATCTACGGAAAGTGGAATCGTAGCTATCCTGTGTCTTCGCTTAGATAATAATACAGTAGGAAATGATAGCATCCTATTTAAATAGTTTGAAGTTGCATAGAAATCCAAAACAAATGTGTATGTTTTTCTGTGTACATGGTAGAAGTCTAAAAACTTAGATGGGAGAGCTAGATGTCTTATTTTAAACAAGACTACTGATAATATAGTCAGAATGTAAAATTTATGCAAGGGAAGGCATTCATGTGGATAATGTTTCTTCTGCATACTTTGTGTTCTGATATATCAGCGGAAGCCACGTAGGCAGAAAAGTTGTGATGCACATTTAAAAAACAAAGCAGAAAATAAATGTTGCATTGAGGATTCCTAACTTCAAGTCTAAGTAAGGAACTATCATATTTAACATTCTATTGTTGTCCATCTAACCAATCACAGTAGTACTGAAGGTTACTCTTGTGTGTTGGGTAAATGGCATGTTGAGGATCAGATCCTAAATTGAAATTGTTAGAAATAAGGGGTTGACAGGTGAGATTTTGTTGAACCCTCAACAGAATCAGCTCTTGAGTTGATCCTGACCATTGGTAGAATCTGTATCAAAATGCTACAGAGAGATTTTGTAACTCAGAGTGTACATGCGTATGCAAGACCAGCCTGATACAGTTGTGAACTCTACAAATGAAGGCTATTAGAATAAAAACACTTACTGAGGAGAATATGAAGATGAGTCTTAAAAGTAAACTCCTTGCTTGCAGTGTGAAAGCAGGTGCAAAAGCATTCATCAAAAGAGTAAGTATAGGAAGATCAATGGGAAGCAAACATGGCTCATCAGCAGTGTGAGAGTGGCTGCTGAAAGTAAGCAGGTGTACTTCATAAAACATAGCTTTATCTGAGGAAGATAGATACAGGTAAAAGAATACAGGTAGATACAGGTAAGGTTCATAGAATCATTAAGTCCCCCACAACATCCTTCTCTTCAAATTGGAAAGATATGGATTTTATGAATTGAACTGTTTGATGGATGAGGAATTAGTTACGAGATTGTACTCAGAGAGTGGTGGTCAGTGGCTCAATGTGTGGATGGAGATCATTGACAAGTGGCGTCCCTCAGGGGGTCAGTACTGGGACCAGTGCTGTTTAATATCCTAAGCGATGACATCCACAGTGGGATCGAGTGCACCCTTGGCAAGTTTACAGATGACACTAAAGCTATGTGGTGCAGTCAACATGCCCGAGGTATGAGATGCCATCCAGAGAGACCTAGACAGACTCCAGCAGTGGGCCCAGGTGAACCTAATGAGATTCAACAAAGCCAAGTGCAAGGTCTTTTAGCCGGGTCATGACACCCTTCACTGTCAGCACAAGCTGGGGGATGTAAGGATTGAGCACAGCCCTGCCAAAAAGGACTTGGGGGTACTGATGAATGGTAAGCTGAACATGTGTGCTCCTTCATCTCAGAAATCCAACCATATCCTGGACTGTATCAAAAGAAACGTGGCCAGCAGGCGGAGGGAGGTGATCCTGCTCCTCTACTGTGTGCTGGTGAGACCTCACCTGGGGGTACTGCGTCCAGATGTGGAGTCCTCAGTACAGGAGAGACATGGACCTGTTGGAGCGCATCCAGAGGAGGGCTGCAAAAATGATCTGATCATTGGAATAGAAAAAAAATGCCCTCTAAGTGTTGGTAAAAACAGAGTAAAAAGTAGTAATGTTGATTTTATGTGATGCTCCATTATTTTGGTCACTGTGTTTATGTTAAAAGTACCCATTAATAAAAACATACTGCTTTTAAGCACAGGATTAATTATTTAATTATTCTATATAATTCTTTTTGTTGTTACTATTTTAGGAAACTCTGAGCTGAAAGATAAAGAGGACCAATTTGGAAGAACTCCACTTATGTACTGTGTGTTGGCTGACAGGGTAGACTGTGCAGAGGCACTGCTGAAAGCTGGAGCAGATGTTAACAGAGCTGATCGTAGCCGAAGAACTGCTCTCCATCTTGCTGCACAGAAGGTAATTAAATAAGTGCTCTGCCATAATAGGAACTTATGGCATTCACAGCAAGTATAAAAGAGATTTTCTTGTATTGAATAAGGTTTTAGTATCTTTAGAAACTTTTGTTGTTGTAGAGGCCAATGATATATATATATGTAATAATTGTATTTGTGGCTGTTCAAAGAGAAAGTTCACCATGAGGACCCTGAGCCTCTAGGTGAGGGTGTGGGGTGTGGTTTCTGTCCCACTGTAACGGTGGAACAAGTCCGAGTCCTCCTCATGAAACTGAATGTATATAAGTCCATGGGGCTGGATGATACCCATCCTAGGGTTCTGAAAGAGATAGCTGATGTGGTTGCCGAGCCGCTCTCCATCATATTTAAAAAATCATGGCTGTCTGGTGAAGTCCCCAGTGACTGGAAAAAAGGAAACATTACTCCCATTTTTAAGAAAGGGAGAAAGGAAGACCTGGGGAACTACAGGCCGGTGAGCCTCACATCTGTGCCTGGGAAGATCGTGCAGCAGATCCTTCTAGAAGCTATGTTAAGGCACATACGAGACAAAGAGGTGATTTGGGACAGCTAGTACGGCTTCACCAAGGGCAGGTCTTGCCTGACCAATCTGGTGGCCTTCTATGATGGAGTGACAGCTTGGGTGGATGGGGGAAGGGTGATAGATGTCATCTACCTGGACTTCTGCAAAGCCTTTGACATGGTCCCTCACCACATCCTTCTCTCTAAATTGGAGAGGTGTGGATTTGAAGGATGGACTGTTTGATGGATTAGGAATTGGTTGTCTGGATGCAGCCAAAGGGTTGTGATCAATGGTTCTGTGTCTGGGTGGAGGCTGGTCACAAGCGGTGTCCTTCAGGGGTTGGTCTTGGGACCGGTGCTCTTCAACATCTTCATCAGTGACACAGACGATGGCATTAAGTGCACTCTCAGCAAGTTTGCAGGTGACACCAAGCTGAGCGGTGCAGTTGGTACATTGGAAGGAAGGGAAGCCATCCAGAGGGACCTGGATAGGCTGGAGAAGTGGGCCCCTGAAAACCTAATGAGGTTCAATAAGGCTAAGTGCAGGGTGCTGCACTTGGATCGGCGCTATCTCAGGTATTTATACAAACTGGGGGAAGATCTCCTTGAGAGCAGCCCTGCGGAGAAGGACTTGGGGGTCCTGGTGGATGAGAAGCTGGACATGAGCCAGCAGTGTGTGCTTGCAGCCTGGAAGGCCAACTGTGTTCTGGGCTGCATTAAAAAAGGGGTGGCCAGCAGGGAGAGGGAGGTGATTGTCCCCCTCTACTCAGCTCGTGTGAGGCCCCATCTGGAGTACTTTGTCCAGGCCTGGGGCCCCCAGTACAGGAACGATGTGCGTTTAGAGCGGGTCCAGAGGAGGGCAACTAAGATGATCAGAGGGCTGGAGCACCTCTCCTATGAGGAAAGGTTGAGGGAACTGGGATTGTTTAGCTTGGAGAAGAGAAGGCTCCGGGGGGACCTCATTGCAGCCTTTTCCAGTACATAAAGGGAGCATATAAACAGGAAGGGGTACGTCTGTTTACGAGGGTGGATAGAGATAGGACAAGGGAGAATGGTCTTAAACTGAGACAGAGGAGGTTTAGGTTAGATATTAGGAGGAAGTTTTTCACTCAGAGGGTGGTGACCCACTGGAACAGGTTGCCCAAGGAGGTTGTGGATGCCCCATCCCTGGAGGCATTCAAGGCCACGCTGGATGTGGCTCTGGGCATCCTGGTCTAGTGGTTGGCAACCCTGCACACAGCAGGGGGTTGAAACTAGATGATCATTGTGGTCCTTTTCAACCCAGGCCATTCTATGATTCTATGATTCTGTTGATTCACTGCTCTTTTTAAGAACTCATACTCTCTAGGAAAAAATGAGCCTTGTCTATTTTGGAGTATCTAGTTCTAAGACTGAATTTTGTATGCTCTGATGTTTCTTAAGACATTGCCAAATTGTGGAATACCAAATCAGTGCCAGGAACAGGAAGGAAATGCATTTCTATTTGTCTTTCCTTCTACAGTTTCAGTCTGTAATATTGGCATGACATTGTCTCAGTGAAGAAGTGCTAAAGGAAGAGTTAAACAAACAAACAAACAAGAAGGTAACAAAGTATAATTTCAGAGCTGCAGAGTCCAAACTGCAATTAAGTTGCATCCTGATTTTCATTTTTTTCTTTGAAGAGAGAACATCTTTACATGCATCAAGTGTGAAGAGGCAGGAAAGAGAAAACCCTTTTCCACACATTCTCAACTAGAGCAGATAGATGTAAAAATGAAGACTTTCAGAGTTGGAACTTTCCTTTTCTAGGATCTACTACTCCTCATGGGATGGGAGAAGGGAAATGTTAAGTGGAATGTTTAATTATAGATTCATAATCACCCCTGAGACCAGAGTAACAGCACTTTCAACAAGGCTAGGCAATGGGGAGGAGCTTTCTGTCTGCCCGTTCTGGTTCTTTTTGCATTTGCTTGTTCAAATTCTGAGAAGTGCAGTTTGTTGAAAAGGGTTTTCTTCATCTTTATTTCTTCTTGCTTGTGACTCCAAAACTTGCTTGGCCTATGGATAAGTAAAACAATGTAATTTTTACTATTTTTACTATGTAGCAGTTATCTTCTGGCTGTAGATAAAAGCTGCAGCTTCAATTCTTGTCATGTGATAAAACTTGGTTACAATTTTCTGGAAAAAAAAAAATATTACTTGAACTGATTCCTAAACGTTTACTTTAGACTCCTCCTTCCTTTCCTCTCTTCTCTCTCCCCACTTCCTATTACAGGTTAGTTTTTTTAATTTCCGTGGGATTTATGTTTATTCATAGATTTTGTGTATGTTGAATGTAATCATGGGTGCTTACTAACACCTTCCCTCAACTTTTCCCTACCTGGGAAGCAGAATTAATATCTCAAAAGCTTCCTATGAAGTCTCTCGTTTTTCTCGATTCCTTAATGAATAGGAAACTCATAGCAAATTTGTTAAGATCTCTGTAGCATAAGTATTTTAATGCTTTTTTTCCCTTTCTTTAAAGCACCTTGAAATGCTTTTGAAACACATTACTCATGAGCAAAGACCCTGAGGGGGAGAATTTGTTTCCAGGTCTTGATTATTGAGAGAAAAATTGTTCTCTGAAAGATGCTTTTTGCCATTTGTCTGTTAGAGAATCTTGCGGTACTGCTTTCATTCAGTGTCACTTAAAACTGCACCAAATATAAGCTGCTTTCCTTTATTTTCTTTCCTATATCAAATAGTTTTGCAAAGGTGTTGGTAGAAATACCAAACTTAAGATGAAGCTATTTGTGTTTCTCTGTTTAGAGAAGGATTAATAAAATCTTTTCCATTTCTTGTTTTTCAGTCTTTATAAAATAGTTTGCATGGTTTTAGTCCTGTTACAGCATAAAGCATCAGAAATACAGTATTTCCCTGAGTTCAGTGATAAATCATCAGTATTAAGTAAGATGAGTTAGGACAGTAATTGCCCTTCTTCTCTAAGATAGGTTTCTGGTTGGATAAGGCTTCGGACATCAATAGACAGTATCAAAGATGTTTGTGACTTACAGTCTATCAGAAATGTTTCTGATAACATAGCTAGGCAGACCTACCTGTGCTATTCCATGTTCTTTTAGATCCAGAGGTTTTGACAAAAGTAAAACGTGAAATTGATGCGATAACTTCAGCAACTCTGTCTAATGTGGTTTTGATATTTAGGTCATCTTTACCAATTAATGAGGAAACTGAGATTTCTGAACTCACAGTCTGTATGTCATCCTTGTCTTGTCTTGCTGTGCTTTGCCCAAGTAACTTCTGTAGCTGGAACATATCTTCAAAGCAGTCGTTACCTTGGAAGATATACTGGGTTCTCAACAATGGGTTTGTGGAATCTCTGTCTCAAACTTCATTGATGTTATTCTGGACTATTCACAAGAAGTGAAAGGTTTAGGATACTCCCTTACTGGTCTATCTGTCCACCTTTTTTTAGTAGCAGATTTAACTCACACCTTATTTTGCCTAAAGTTCTTGAAGTTAATAAGATAGGGTCAGAAAATTCAACTGTTAACACTACTTGGAATATGCTTTGGAAAACAACTATGGCTATGCATTGACGTGATAACCTTTGCTGATTTGTAGTTTAATGATAATAATTACGTTCTTAATTATAAGTCTTCTGTGCTTTACGTTATATATCTGTTATGGATTTCCTCTTTGTTAAAGAGCTTTAAAAGAGGAAATTAATGCAGCTGCAAGATGATGAGGTGAGAATAATCTAATGTAAATGTAGAGATTTATATTGCAGACATTTAAACCTGAGGTAGTTCTCTAGATCACTTGTAACTTGCTGAAGAGAATCAGGCACTTCCTTGGTTTAGTTCACCCTAAAGTATAGATGTACACCTTAGGACACAAGTATTAGCTTTTAGACAACTAACTAATGTAACTTTTGGTGTTGTAGATGTCTAAATTGTGACAAATGAATCTCATGGAAGGCATACATTTTTAGCAAGCAATTTTCAAATCTTCATTTATATGATGTTTCATACTGTCTTTATTTTGTCCATCAGCCTTCAGATGGAGCTGGATGGATGCTTCTATGTTTATAGGCAGAAGGCTTTGTAAATGAAGTTACCTGGCTGGTCTTCTGTGAGTTTTCTAATGTTCTACTGTACAAGGAAAAAGTTTTGGTCTTTCATATTAAAAGAGACAGGTGTCCCAAACAATTTTAAGAGGCTACTTTCTTTAAAAAGTAAAAATAAAAAAAGGGAAGGTGAGGGAGGTCCAGTCACTAACTTCAGAAGGTTAAACAGCAACAAAAAAAGGAAATATACAAAGTATGGCAGCAGAGCGCTATGGAGATTGCTGAAGGAGTTTCAGATGACATCTGTGACTTCATAAATATGTATGTAATTTAATGAGAACTGAAACAGCAACTAACTGCAACAGAAGTAAAATCATTAACATGATTTGCCAGTAATTTCACAGTGAGCAATTGTATTAATGTGTGGGTGTAGGTCTTTTTCTTTTATGAAATAAACTTGATGTGGAGAAAGATACAAGTACTGAGATTTGCAGTTTAATGAGATATTCATTTTCATTTGTGTTTCCTTCTAGTCTTAAACTGCATCTTACATAAATACCCACATGTGATATTTCTGAACAGAGATGTTTCTACATATCCAAATTGCCTGTATGTGATATTTTAAAAATTTCTTTTATTAAAAAAATAATAATAATAAGGAAAAACAAACAAACAACAGGCCTGCTTCCTTCTGATTTTCTCAGAGAGGAAGCTCACTTAATACCAGTCTATTTACTCTGGGAAAGTAACTATCTCTATGAATTCCCTAAGCACAGCATTTTGTGTTAACAAGGACAGAAGAAGTGTTAAAAATCCGAACAGACTGCAGTGTGAAACATGCATGTGGCCTACTAGCCAGAATAGGTGATTTTATTGTTTTTCACGTGCAGGACTGTAGTTTCCTTTGGGTTTAAGTAAGCCACAGAAAAAATAACTGTGATATAAACGGTCACTTTCCCAAAGAAAGGATTCTTTTTTGTGACTGCAGCCTGAAGATGCTCAGGGATACAAGGCAATGCTTCTTGTGTGTGTGACATTTCAGATAAACTGGTCTAGATACTGTTTATCAGCAAAAGGGTTAGTCCTGCCCATCCCCTTCCTCCCACCCACTTTTCACAACTGCAGAACTGCTCTCTGTTCAGTGAGTCAACAGAAAATGAGCTCTACAAAACCATGATTCATTTTCTGCCTACTGAGTGCAAGTTCCCATGCTTCTATATGCTATTCACTATTGGCTGTGCTGATGCTGCTGGTGATTTGTGCTGTAAGCCAGGTAATTGAAACGATTTAAAATAACGACAGGAAAAATTTAGGGAAAAACAAACCAACCACTCATTTTGTTACTGAGGTCTGATTTACAATATGACCCCCTAGGAG